>LAPY01001836.1:10218-28469 GCA_000970635.1 Eragrostis tef
GGTTGGGTTTGTTTTTTGGGGGGGGGGGGGATTGAAGAGAGAGAGAGAGAGAGAGAGAGAACCTGCATGAGCATTGCTTGCCATCAACGCAAGAACAATGAAGAAACAAAGTGCAGTTGTCCTGGCCATCTTTTTGTCACGCCTCTTGCTTATCGAACTCTCTTTTGCATATATATCTATAGTGACAAGTGCAATATTTATAAAATTATCTAAATCAGGGAAGAAAATATAGCCCAACCTATATCTATCAATCTATCTATCCTACCTGCCTACTCTCTCTATTCTTAAATATTAAGCATCCCAATGTTTAAAATTTATAGCTCAGTATATAAAAGATTATATAGAGACAGGATAAACTTTGTGCAATTAATTTAGTAGTGTGAGGTTGGTGGCATCAGGTAAAATGAGTGATATATTACTCTTTGATTTTCACTATTATTTGTCTCATAATGCTAGGATGCTTTATTTTTGAGAATAGGATAGTATCTATCTATCTATCTATCTATCTATCTATGGACTTATCATGCGGCATGGACCGGAAAGTCACCACCTCGATCCCTAGGCCTTGGGTTTACCTCATCCGCACTTGTCGACTCGGACATGGCACTAGACTGCTCTGGTGGCACCACTTCGAGTTGGACCTCATCCTTCATGCTAGCGAGGGTTGTTGGCATTCCTAAACGCCAATCGTTACATACTCCCAGTTGATGGGTTTGGAGTCGTTCATCGTTCCGCCCTTGGTTGAGGACCATCTTCTCTATTAACTCTTTTGCATCCTTGATGGTCGCTACAAAAACAAATGTATTTATTTATGATATTTATAAACTGCAGATTTTGTGTTCACTATTTTGATATTTTTTTCCTATTTTCGACCAACTTTAGTGATGTTTTCATGTTCTGTCACGAAACTTGCCAAAACAGACCCGTTTAGCAATTTGCCAGTTTTCTTACATGAACAGTGGTATTCCCTAGTTGCTAAGTTGAATGAGGTACAAATAAATGATCAAAACCGTAGACCTGAAGGGTTCTTTTTTTTTTGCAATTGTACAGGTGTCAATCTTTCCGGTACAATTTTTGGATTGTAGAGGTGTCATCTTTCATACCCCATTTTTTTGTCCCAGTGGTAACACAAAAATCTGAAGTAACAAGGCCATTTCACACGGATCTTAGACATTCATCACCTACTCCAGATGGATCGAAAAATTGCAAATGTAATTACAACTTTTCCAACCCTGAAAAGGTGAGACCAGCAAGGCAGCAGAGGCTGAGAAGCAAAAACCTTTGCACGCGAGGCTTTCGGCCGACGGGGTCGGTGACTTTTGCACGCGCGCGAGTTCGCTGACGCAGCGCATGCGGCGATTAGAAGGTGTTTTTTTCCGGACAAGCCAATGCACAGCTGCGACCACACGATGCACTTCTGTGGCTGCTATGTATGGAGATCAAGCGAGGGAGGGAGATGGGTCCAGGACTGCAGGTAGCTGGGGCGTACACTTCACGGTGGAAACGAACAATGCGCGCGCCACTGCTACAAAAGATCGAGTGCAGTACGGTAATGAACAGGCGAGCGCACGTACAGTCCAATGCACGCACGTAGGCCAGGGCCGTTGGTGGCATAGAAAACGAAAGGAAACAATGGATCGATCCATCGCTCCATCATTCCCATCTCCCCAGCCATGCCGGCTCATAACACTGTGGCGTCGTCCATGCATGCATTCATCAACGTGTTGATAATGACGGCTCACGGCCATGAGTGGAAATGATTGCCACGACGACAAATTGGCTCCCTGCAGTTGCCAGGCCAGGCAAGTGCAAACACGAACACATGTGTTATGTGTAACTAGGACAACGACGTACCCGGTCGATGGTGCGCGCGAACGTTTGTTGTTGTTGCCTATTGCCCCCATCTCTCTCGCCGGCCTACGACGTTGCATGCAAAACGGTTATTTAGAGCGGAATGAATGCATCCGTCCATGATTGCTACCGCTACTCGTCGCGGTTCACAGTGTAAGCATTTTTAGAATCAGGAGGAAAAATGGTCAGGAGGGGAGAAGCCAGATGTATTCTCATTTTACATCAACACACCCACCGGCCACCAGCAACTGGAAGAGATAGATAGATAGATAGATAGATAGATAGATAGATAGATAGATAGATAGATAGATAGATAGATAGATAGATAGATAGATAGATAGATAGATAGATAGATAGATAGATAGATAGATAGATAGATAGATAGATAGATAGATAGATAGATAGATAGATAGATAGATAGATAGATAGATAGATAGATAGATAGATAGATAGATAGATAGATAGATAGATAGATAGATAGATAGATAGATAGATAGATAGATAGATAGATAGATAGATAGATAGATAGATAGATAGATAGATAGATAGATAGATAGATAGATAGAAGGGTTTGCTGGTAGATAGAGAGATAAGGGGTGGACTTTTCTTCACTAATTTGGCGAATGCTATAAAAACTGCACTTAGTACTTAAATTTTGTGCTCAGCCGATATAAAAGAGAACTCTTCACTAACATGTGGAGTGACAAAACAAGATGGACAGGACAACTACACTTTGTTTCTTCTTGATTCTCTGGCTCATAGGAAGCAATATTCTTTTTTGCAAGGGAGGAGGGAGGCTCATAGGAAGCAATATTCATGCAGGTTCTCTCTCTCGATCTATAGTATGTTCTCTGAGATTAGCATTACAACTTTTAGTTGTAGCATTTTTCTTCACATAAGAGGCAAAAACAGCGGTCACAATACCTCGATCGACCGTCATATTCTTCAATCCTTTTACACTTCAAATATAATACATTAGCATTTTAACCATGATTCTAGGCTCTAATCGCATTTTTACAATCGATTTTTAGATTTTGTAAGATCACCATTGATTGTTTTTACATTTTGCAACATCACCATTGATTTTTTGAAAACTGATGGTAAAATCCAAAACTATTTTGCAAGATCACCATCGCTTTTCGAAAACTGATGGTAAAATCACAAAATCTGAAAACCGATGGTGAAAACACAATTGGAGTTCGAAAGGATGGTTGTTTTGCAATTGTCCCTTTAATTATCTGGTTTTCTATTGCACCTGAAATACAAATCTGATGATATTGATATTTTCCCACTGCAGATACAGATGGCTGTAAAACGGACCGCGTTCCGTTTCTCATCTGCAGCGAAAGCTTATGTAAAATAGACTGCACGGATTTCTACCCGGAGCAGAACGTCACCGCCTCCATCACTGCCAAAAGGCCGTTTTTCTGCTATTGCCGTTGCGTCGTCTGTCCTTACTCCAGACATACGGAGGCAGAAATTACCTTGTGACTTGTAGATGATCAAGCCCATGCATGATGGGCACATGAATAATATTTATGGATGACCCCTTATGTCTCCGTCAAAGTCTGGACGTGTTAACTTTTTTTTTTTGCTTTTGCTATTCATTCAAACATTCCAACTCCGGAAATGGCGAAAGTCGTGAGACCAACAAGCATCTCGGAGGCTGGGGGTTGGAAAGGCCTTTGCACACACGACCAGGGTTTCAAAAACTGTTTGAGCTGCAAAAAAACGGTGGGTGGCGGTTTTGCAGTTTTTGCGAAAACCGTGAAAACCGCGATAAAAACCGCACGAATGCAAAAATTTGAATTTGAACGAATTCAAGACGAAAACTACGCGGTTTCAGCGGTTTCCTCCACGGTATTCGCGGTTTTTGTGTGATTTCCACGGTTTGCCGAGGAAATTTTTCCGCTCAACAGTAAACCGCACGGTTTATCGCGCGGTTTTTATGCGGTTTTCACGGTTTTCGCGCGATTTTTAAAATTTTAAATTTTCTCAAAAATTTTTAAAAAAAATTCAAATCTTTTCATCGGAAACCGTCGAATCGTCTAAACCGCTGGGTCGCGGTTTTCGCGCGGTTTTCGACGGTTTTGTAAACCCTGCACAAGACACGACTTTGGGCCAGCAGGGGGCGGTGACTTCTTTCGCGCGCGCGACCTTGACGACTGGACGACAACGGCGGAAGATTTCTTTGGCCCAGCTAGCTCCCCCGCCATTCTTCTCGTGCCACATTTCTGCACACATGTGCTAGAAAAAAAGAACTAGACGCACATCGATCTAGTGCGTGCACTTAGTTCATTGATCACTCGCATGCCAGTAACGATAATAAAGAACTAGACGCACGCACGTACTAAATTTCAGCCCCTGAAAACATTGCACGCACACACCGTTGACTCCGAGTCTCCACTCTAGTCTCAAATCATCCGTAACGTTACCAGTGACTAGTTGGACCCACACGTAAGATATCGCTCATTGACTCATCAAATCCCGTATCGCGCCGATGGTCGTTCACACTTCACAAGGAGCAGTGGTGCCATGTTCGCGTCAACAAGTGTGATCGATGAGCTGAACCCAAGGGCTAGGGATCGATCAAGGTGGTGACTTTCCGGTCCATGCTGCAATCGGTCTATAGAGAGATAGATAGATAGGTATCTAGTTTGCATGCGACGTCAAACCAAAAAAAAAAAAAAAACAACTTAATCGTGGGTACACGAAACATGCTCCAAATTTAGTGGGTTTATGACTATCAGGTCAAAGTTTGATGGGTTTTTAAATTTAACTCTAGACAGACAGACAGATAGATATAAGCACTATCCCATTCCTAAGCATAGGCAGCCTAGCATCCTAAGACAATTAATTAATAGTGAAAGTCAAAGACTATTATATCACTCATTTTGCCTGATGCCACTACTAAATTAATTACACAAAGTTTGTCCTATCTCTATAACAAGTTATATATTGAATTACAAATTTCAAATATTGCGATGCCTAATATTTAAGAATAGCGAGAGTAGGCTGGTAGGATAGATAGATTGATAGATATAAGTCGGGTTATATTTTCTTCTCTAATTTAGATAATTTTATAGATAGTGCACTTGTCACTATATATAAGAGAGTTCGCTGAGCAAGAGGGTGACAAAAAGATGGCCAGGACAACTGCACTTTGTTTGTTCATTGTTGTTGCGCTGATGACAAGCAATACTCATGCAGGCTCTCACGTGACACGCCCCCCACCAACCACACACACACGCACACAGTATGTTCTATAGATTTGACAATGTGAACCTTTAGTTGTTTTTTTCTTGGTATATAGGAAGCACAAAATTTTGACACAATTTTTCAATCACCAATTTCTTCTCTCCGTGTAAACTAGTATACGAATTATACAAGGGAATGCTGCATTAATTTTCCCCTATTTCATTGATTTTATATTCCACCTGAAATACAACTTTGATCATTGAGGAAGCTATATTTTCTCACTACAGATAACTGTGAAACTGATGGCTATACACAGTTCATCTGTAGCGACAGAATATGTAGAGTGGGCTGCATCAATCGCTACCTAGATAAGCACGTCCGCGATCACTATGGGCGCGTTTGGCACTCCTTCTCAGCAGAGAAACTACACCCGCGTGTACACCGGCCTAGCAAGGCCAGGCTGCGCTGCTGCACACGGGCTAGTTTGGTTGCTTGGGCTTTGAGAAGCTGGATGAATAGAGATTGTGTTTGTTGGCCTGGGTAGGAGGTGGGCCATAGGTAACGGCTAGAGAGAGAAGTGGGCCAAAATGTATTCGCGGGTGCGGGCAAACTGCGCGCGCGCCTGGCCCGCGGGGCACGCCCAAAATTTTCGCACCCGCTCGTGCAGGTTTTCGCCTCCCGCCCGCATCGCCTCGGCCCGGGCCCGGGAGATTGTGTTTGTTGGCCTGGGTAGGAGGTGGGCCATAGGTAACGGCTAGAGAGAGAAGTGGGCCAAAATGTATTCGCGGGTGCGGGCAAACTGCGCGCGCGCCTGGCCCGCGGGGCACGCCCAAAATTTTCGCACCCGCTCGTGCAGGTTTTCGCCTCCCGCCCGCATCGCCTCGGCCTGGCCCAGGAGGCTGTCCAGGCTACCAAACTTGGTGGCTTGCAGCTGCGGGTGCTGGCCCGGGCCTCATGCGGCCTACCAAACGAGCCCTATATCACTGGCAAGAGGTCGTTCTTTTGCTATTGCCACTGTGTCCTCTGCGACAGTTCCGTTTATGGGGAAATAAAGTCCTCCCATGTGTAGATGATATAAAAGCACATGTGTTATGGACATGAATAATAAATACTTGCGGATGACCCCTTATGCTTTAGACCGAGTCTGGATGTGTTTGGTGTATTCGTATGTTCCATTTTATTCTCTCATTGTTTGGATATTTATGATCCAGTATACCCATCAGTGGAAAAAAGCGTCGGTGCTGGCGAGTGTTTTTTTTTTTTTTCTTTTACTGCCAACCAACAAGGCCACCACCATCATTTAGCAAAGCAATTTATTCCATTTACTTATGTATCACTAGGCCAGGCCGACACAACCCATTTTCTGGGTGCATATGGCCCAATATCCGTATTCCTAGTTTCCTACTGACTGGATCGAAAGTTCGAAACGTTTGTGAAAAAAGCCTTATCACACGCGACTCTTTGGGCCGGCGGGGGACGGGGGTGACTTTCGCGGAGGAACATCACACGGCTGAAGATCTCTTTGGCCCAGCTAGCTCCCCCGCCATTCTTGCGCCACATTTCCTTCCGCGCGCCCACCGGCACTCATCGATCTTGCGCGCGCGCTCAAATAATCACCCGCATGCCAGTTTACAAAGATCCAATGCAGCACGGTACAGAAGAGGGCGCGCGTACGTACGTACTTACAAAACAATGTATGCACGCTCAACATGTAGGCCAGGGCCGGTAGTGTCACGGAAAAGGAAAGGTAGCAATCGATCGATCGATCGATCGATCAGGACCATCTCCCCCACTTGGCATCGCCCGAGCCTTCGAATTCCTGGCGTCCACGAATCAACGAGCTGATAACAAAGGCAACGCCGAGTGGAAATGGTTGCCGCACGACAAGTTAATTAGCAATGACATTCATGGCCGGGCGCCCTGTCTCCAAGGCAAAGTGCAACACGAACACATGTGTAAACTTCGGAGGACCGCGCGCGGGAACGTTTGTTGTTGCGTCGCTCTCCGACAGGGTCCAGTACGTTGCTAGGCTAGCACATCGCTCTCCGGCCGGGCATCGCATGCACACGACGGTTGAGCGCGCCATGCACGCATGCAAGCGTCCGTCGATGATGGGTACCGGTATTTGTCTCGGTCAGGTCGACGTGAGAGCGCGGGAATTGATTGCTGAGCTAGAGAACAATTAAGAGGATATTTTTCCCTCCTATTTGTCTACACGCACGATTTCATCCTATATTCCTATGTGTGGGAAAGAATGAAGAGATAGAAGAGCTGGTACCTTACTATCTACCTGCCTGCCCGCTGCACCCGCACCGCACGGCTGCCGCGCGCGGGACGGGGAGAAGGCTCAAGGCTAGCAATAGTAGTACTACTACTCGTACTACCGCGACAGAGCACAGTGGTGGAGAAAACTGGGAAGAGAACCGCTTCGCTACGCATGCCGGTGCTCCTGCTCGTGGCGAGCAGCGCCGGGGACCATGCATGCCCACCACCGCCCCCGATCGCGTCAAAGGTTTGCGCGGCTAAAACGTGCTCCAGCCAGCGAGACTAGTCTGCGCACTGATCCTCGATCAGGAGGTTCGGTCGCGTTACCCGGCCCGCCGGACGGGGCTTATCGTGGGTTGCATGCGAGGAACAATGCAAGCAGGGCAGACCCATCTAGAGACGAGACGAACGAACAAAAGGGTCCCCGCTTGTGCCTGGCTCGGCGAGTGCCACCCAGACGGCCAGACCCAGCTGCCATGGCCCCATGCAGCGTGCTCTGCCACATCGTGCCGCGAAACGCGGACGGCTACTCGCCCCCGACTTTACCCATAGCCGGCCCATCTCTCTCCTCCTGCACCTGCACAGTCCAGTACACTAGTGTCACTGTCCTCTTGGGTCCACCACCGGGACATCGATCCCTGGTCCACGATCTCTCTCGCTTCGCGCCTTGGTATCGTGGGGCGCATCCAAAGATGGGACGAGGCGCCGTGGCAGCACGGCCGCGCGCGCCCATGACTGGTACCCGTGGCCGTGGCGTTGCATGCATGCGGCCGGGCACGCTCAGAGAGTATCAGCCGAGTCCAGTCTAGTGCGCGCTCCACCCACCAACCCTTCCACTGTGTACGCTGCATGCCGCGCACAACTTATGGGCGCCCAGCGAGCAGTGATCCCCTCTGGTCCAGAACACTGACCACTGATCGATCGCCCCGCTCTCTCTCTCTCTCTCTCTCTCTGCCCAGTCGTGGCAGAGGGGCGCCGCGAGCCTACGAATACCACAATACGTATAGCTGCTGCTGATGGTACGTAGCACCTACTGTACCTTGTACTCCTAGCAAGCCCAGCGGCCTGGACCAGTATTTAGTTTGGGTGCATCATGCATCTTCCTCATTCATCACCGTATTTTGGTACTAATAAGTGGTGGCTATCCTCAAAATGGGAACATTCACCACACCAAGCGCTGACTGCTCCTGGACTCCGAAATAGACTCGAAGCCGACTTGATTTGGGCCTCCAACATGTCTTGGACGCCCTTGCTGATCTTTTCCGCCTCCAAAGGCCTCTCCCAACATCTCCTGGTCTTCTCTATGGTTCCTAATCATAATACAATCATTAGGTAGCAATCTATTCTCAAAATTCATATGAGAAGAAATGTTTAGGAGCGAGCTCACCTCTAAATTTAGTTGTCGTGCGCGAGCTCTAGTAGTTGCACGGAGGGAGGCTGTTTTGCTGATGCTAGTACTACTGCTACAAATCCGCTTCTTCATTTTTGCATTATTGCCATTGACCTGATTTCGCAAGTGTACTCGCTGAATTTAAGACCGTACTCCACTTTTCCGCGGCTGCCACGGGCACGTAGGAGCAGGATGAAAAGGCAAGTCAACTGCTCCGTGCTGCCTGCGCTGCTGATACTGCACATACAACATGGCAACGTCAAATCACGCCCCAGCTAAGTAGCTACTCTACCAACCTAACCAGGGCTAGCATCCTCCATTTTCCCCCTCCCATGCTTCTCCCTGGCTGGCTGCACGTAACACGACGTGAAATCTCTGGTGTTCGCATGCATGCACGTATCCATCCATGGGGATGTGGACATTCATCAATCCGTAACCAACGACCAACCGCCCCGCCCGTACCAACCGGGCTCGAGGGATCGCGCGCCCCTTCTTCTCCCACGGCCCCCGCGTCCAACCAGGCCTCGAGGCAGTCCTCGACATGTGGGGACGCAAATCCCTCTGACCCTCTGGCCCTTCGTGTCAGTGATACTGGGCCGGTGCTCGTTGCCGTTACGGGCCGCGTGGGTTCAGCATGCCCGCGGCATAGGGGCGGTGTTGCGTCAAGTCGTCAACAAAAGAAGCGGCTGCAGTCACTCTCTCGGTTCCTCGTTCCATTCGCATCATTTTCCAGTGCCATCACATTTCAAGATTACTCCAGTAGTAGAATTTTTTGTGCATTGCAAACGGTAGCCTCTCAATTCTCAAAGTTTCAAAACTGTGGTAGTACACTGGTACTACTCCAGTAGCCAAGAATACGTTGTCGAAATCGAAAACACGTGAGGAGAGGCTTCGTTAGAAAGGGGCCAAGTACCGGGCCATCGTCCGGGGGGTAAGACGGGCGAGCGTCTGCACACGCGTCTCCGCGTGGACGACGCGCAGAGCGGCTAGCGAGATCTGCTGCTCAGCTAGATGCTCGGACTGATCGAACGCGGCGGCATCTAGGAGTAGATTAGTAGCCGGTACTGCTGCAACCTGTTTCTCGCAGCGTGGGAACACACACTGGTGCTTGTGGCAGCCAGCCCGTAAATTCACCAGCGCCTGCGCTGCTGCTGCTACTGCGGCCGTCGCCAGATCGAGACCGCCAGGCCGGGCCGAGAGTGGTAACGCCTTCTGCTCGCGTTCCATTCCATACAAAGCCAAGCAAGCCAAAACACAGGTTGAGGTTGCGGGTCAAGACTCAAGAACAAAGTGCCGGATGGAAAATCTTGACCGAAACCACGCGGCGCTGCAGTACAAAATCAGCAGCAAGTTTCGCAAGATGTGGAGTGCACAGAGTGCGCTAGTACGAGGAGCGTGCATGGCCGGCAACGAAAGCGATGGAGTCCGGGAAGCCACGCACGGTGCGCGTGCGCGTGTGGATCTCGAGGGCGCGTTGCATCATCGTGTCACATCACCTGATCGATTGATCATGGACTGCCGGCCGGCCGGCCGGCCAGGGATAGTAGACCCAGCCGGGACGTCCGCGTACGTACCCGTGTACTGTAGCCATGTCGCTGGTGTACGGTAGCAAACCTCTGGTATTCTACGTGCAGACCTGCAGTACGTAGGCCTCCTGCGCATGCAGATGCAGCGAGGGGTCTCAGCTCGAGCCGCGCGCCACTGGGCGGCGTCTGGATCGATGCCTGGCCTGGCCCCGCGGGTGGCGCGCGTGCGTTTTCTTGCTTGCTTCCGCGCTTCTGGGCTTTGGCCATTCTAACGTCTACTCGGCTCTGCCCGCGTCGCGCTGCCCGGCCTAAATGCTTCCTTCCTTCCCCAGTTGCTTGCGCGCGAGCAAACCAAAAGCTTCGTTTTCTCGACGTGGTTTTGTGGGCTGATCGATCTCTGACCGTATGGAGGCTGGGCGCTGCGGAGACGGCATTGGCACCTTGGCAGCCTGGCAGGGCAGAGCGCGATGGTTCTGGCAGCTGGAGCTGGTCTTGACGATCTTTCTCGCTGAGCAGAGATCTTCCTCGAGGGAGAGGGAAAGCCGGGGCGTGGACTTGCCGTTATGGGGCGTACGAGTACCCGTATGGTCATCGATCGCTCTCTCTCGTACTAGCTGGATTTATAGCTAGGCTGCGCGTCAGGGAGCTTTTTAATTTAAGAGGCTGTTCGTTTTTTTAGCTAAGATTTTAGCCACTTGGAATATTGCCATTTAAGAGTATTAATTAAAGTCTAATTACAAAACTAATTACAGAACCCTGTGCTAATTTACAAGACGAATCTAATGAGAGTAATTATACCGTAATTAAGTCATAATTAGAAGATGGTTACTGTAGCATCACGGTAGCGAAACATAGCTTAATTAGGCTCGTTAGATTCGTCTCGAAAATTAGCCCCTATTTGTAAAAAATGTTTTGTAATTAGATTTTATTTAATACTTCTAAATGGTAATATTATCCTCTAGCTAAAATTTTAGCTATTTTAGCCACGGGAAACGAACATGCCCTCGCTCGGCTCATCAGGTTCGTGGAAAAATGGCTGTTCCGCGGGTTAGTGGCTACAGGCCTACAGCACTTTCGGTACAGCGTTTCGTAATGATGAACAGGAGTATATTTTTGAGCTGCAGTTGAGAGCGGCCGGCCATAAAAACAGGACAAAGGCATGCCTACAACGGATCCTTCATTCGCATAACCTTGGCCGTTTGTTGATTACCCCGCGCCGAGAAGTCACGCGATGTTCCGACCGCCGACCGGTCCAGGCTCCAACTCGCCCCGTCTTGTACGCAATGTATTTACGAGCGGCTGGACCAGCGTCTTCAAGTACGTCCTCCACAAGTACTACACGAGCACACACAGGTCCTTACAAAAGCCAGCGACAAGCAACTTGAGATGGATCGAATCGAAGCCGCGCACGCGCCCCCGGCCGCGATCTGGTGGAAAACGTACAAACCGGGTTGACGAGACCCTCTCACGCGTGCATGCGATCGATCGATTCACGGGGCAGGCAAGTACAACGCACTAGCGTACACGACCATCTCACGCGTGTGCGATCGAGTCGCGCGCAACAACAAACAAACGTCCCACCCAGCTCGATCCGACACGCCATATCACTCGCGACGTCGACTCCTCTTCCGGTCGGCCGGCCGGTGACCACATTCATGCGTGGCCAGGCCGGCCAGGTCTCTGCCTGTGAACACGAGTTCATCACACCCACGCGCGCGGTCGCGGGCTCGCGACACGACAGCTCAACAAACGGATGGTTAAGTACGTTTTTCGAAGTGAACAACGCGTACTTATCATGCGCTCATTTGGTCCCTAGCTGCATGCCTTTGAGCGAACGATGCACGAGTGGAGGGGGAAGGGACGATGGAGGAGGTCGGTCCTACGCATTGAGGTCCCATCATCGTCTTGTCAACATGCGACGCGCCGCATGGCCTGGGACCAACGGCTACGTGCCACTTGCACATGCCCGGGGAAGCGAGCGGCTCAAACATTTGCTTGGGTGCATAATTTCTCGCTCGGGTTACGCCCTGCATAAATTCACCCCTAAACCATGCACTCCCTGTCAATGTTAAGTACACATACGTACTACTACATCCAATATTTTTTCCTTGTCATTAGTCCACGAAGCTTAGCTCTAATTTTATGGATCATGAACTACTCCCTCTAGGTCCCAATTCGTAGACGCTTTAGACAACATCTCACATGCCAAGGAGCGATTAATCAGGGACGGACCCGAATGGTGTACATGGACTTGGAGGGAGTGTGTAACTGTTGGTTGTAATAACAATCAGTGATTGTCTTCTCTTATGGTAGGAGTAGGTAGTTGTCTCTCTTAAGCAAAGTCAGATTTAGTGAAAGAACTCACGTAGACCAGGAATGGGAACCCCATACTAGCTTTACTTCCTTACGTTCATTTCCCTGATAATGGCAAGCACTTCCTCTCTTATATGATCAACAACAACTGCCTGAAGTGGTTTGATCAGTTGATTCACCATGTTGCCTTCATTAAATAGGAAGAAATGGCATCAACACATTGTCTCTATGAGCAAGCACCAAAATCTCCATTGAACACATTTAGTATCACGAATTTTATGTGTATTGGGACATGCGCCCCCTAGTTTGAGTTGTGTTCTTCGATCAAATCCAACAAGAAGACACTACTAATTTGATATCATCCGACCATCTGACACCAATTGTAACTGGATTGTAAAAATATAAGCTACTCGCTGGAAAAAAGAGCTAGAATGTGTGCGTTAATTCTTAGTACTCCTTGAATATATATGCTATTGTTTGTTAACTGGATTCTTATTTAGTACTTGTGATTGTGAATTACTAGTTTTTGTAGTATGAGATATGATTGCACAGTTCAGCTCCCAACAACGAATCGAAGAAGTTAGCCACTGCTTTACAAATCAGGCCTACAATTTGTGCCGGCAATTCCAAAAATAACTAGCCTTTTTTGCAAGAAAAAAATAACTAGGTTACTCCAGCATGTTTCAATATTAGGATGTATGAAACTCTACACATAGACAATTTGTTTTTTGATGTATGAAACTATACACATAGACAATTTGTTTTCCATAAGTCTTCGAACACAACGATATGACACCTGGCTTTGTTTGAGGCTAAACTTTGACATGATTTTTCTACAACGAAGTACGGCAAAAACAAACAAACAAACATTGTGACGAAGTTAGCGAAAACATCCTACCGTTGCTGAAAAAATCCGTAGGGGGACTAGTCTTTCCCTGTCGAATCCTTCCTTAGGAATCATTCCCTAGGAAACTCTCTAGGGAGAAGCTTTCCCTATTGTTTTTAGATGCGTCCTTAGTATTTTGTGTCTAAGGAAACCGGTGAATTCTAGTAGTGGAACTCTTCAAATTTTAGCATGCCAAATGTTTCGCTTTGCCACGAACAAATTAAATGTTATTTGTGACGGATACGATTTCTTTTGCGGTTACGAATTGAAAATGTCCCGCAATTAGCGCACGCGTTCTCAGTTGTTGTTCTTTCTTTATTTTCTATTCACAATTCAGAATTGGACATTGCTTTAGTCCAGTAAAAGTATGTACAACGGAGGTGTTCTTAAGGGTGCTTAAGGTACCGGTTGATTTTTAGCGCGATAGGTGTTTATATGAGGGTAAGAATGCTTAAGTTAGCACTTGGTGCTTAAAGTGTTCATCAAGATGGTTAGATCCATCTATTTGCATTGTAGGAGTTTGTTTCTTAACAGGTGCTTATTATTATTTTTCCATATCAAGCACTTCTAAGCTTCTTGCTTTGTAATACAGTAGTACATGCCCGACGCCAAATGTTCTCTAGGTTCGTGTATCAATCTCCTAGCTAGTCGCGGCCACAGGCTGTGGCCTCAAACATTTGTTTTGTATCCTTTTCCTGTATCCGTCCATGAAAGTGGAACACGTTCCAGTTCGCGGAAGCCTTTCCCGTCTTTTACAGGTACTGTACACACCGAACACGCGCTGCCACGACAAGACGCAACGCCGGCGTACGGCGCTTTTTCCAGCACCGCCTCCCCGCGTTCGGTTCGGTTGCGCGGGCCGCTGCGCAGCGCCCACTCCTCCCTCCGGGTCCATTTGAATGAAACTCCTCCTCCCCCATCCCGGTGATAAACGGCGAAGGGCCCGTCCTGTCCACCGGTAATCTTGGATGGATCCGTCTCCCCACTTTTATGCAACACGAGCGTGAGTTTTCGCACGGTTTTTGGGTCAAAAAAGTTTCGAAAACACCCGGCGTTCGAAACGATCGAACAGAACGGGGGAAAGGAGGCACCGTAAAAAGTGAAAAAAAAAAGAGGCCGCGCGCGGCGCGAGCATCTCGCCGGGGAGAAAAGAGAACGCTGGCGGTGGTGGCAAAATCTGATCGATCTGCGGCGCCCACTGACTGCCAGGCAGGCCCACCCGTCCGTTGTCCATGTTCCATCTCCTCTCCAACAGTACAGCTCTCTCTCTCTCCTCACTGATCCCGGGGCAGTACTGTGAAGTCAGCTCCGAGCGAGAAAAGCAGGCGCACCATCCACGACGCTGCTGCATGTGCGGTGCGGGCCGCTTGTGTAGCCGTCCGTCTGTGTGTGTGGCCGATGGCCAGCGCCGCGCCTGCTCGAGCTGCTCGCTCTCTCGTCCACCACCTCAGCCGCAGCCTAGCCTATAGCAATACTCACACCAACCTCTCACTGCGCGAGCACAAACAGAGGCCTGGCACCGGTCTATATATACATACACGCGCCGGCCCTTTCCGCCCATCTCTTTTTCCAGCCCCCGTCTTTTCCTATCGCACCACAGCACAGCACGGCTCGGCGTGCCCTAATTTCTCGCTGCGCCTTGTCCCCCCACCTCCGGAACTCTCACCTCCTCCTCCTCCCTATACATCCACGCGCACTGCGGGCTGGCCCTGGGGGGAAAAAGAATCTTTCGGCTCACGTCTCCCTATCCCTGCCCCCCGCCCCGCTCCGCTCCACAGCCAGCCAACCAGCTGCTCTGCTCCTCCCTCTGCTTCGTCTTCGTCCTCCTCCTCGCTCCGTGCAATCATTTTCGGCGTCGCTTCGAAACGTTCCTTCCTGGACACAGCTTGCTTTGGCATGCAAGAAAAGAGCAAGGCGGCGAGGATGGCGTAGCCGTGTGCCTCTGTAAGTGATTCACCCCGAACCCCCCTCTCCCTTCCTTTTACCAGCTTGCTGCTCATTCAGCTTCTCGTCAGGCGCAGCTTGTGTTTCGTGGGCCTGCAGCTCTCGCTTGGTTTGCTCTGCTATCGTTTAGTTGTAGTATGGAACTATGGATTGTTTGTTCGAGCAAAAATGCTTCTTGCTGCTCGTGCGTGGTAGGATGTGCTCTGATCTGTTTGCTTCTCGAGCTGGTACTAGTGGTTTATTCTTTGTTGCCGTGTGGAGCTGCGGCCTGTACTGTAGCACTAGATCCGAAGATGTTGATTTCGTGATAGGGATGTTCATTTTTTTCCCCTTTCAAACAGGATGATCGTTCCTTAATTTCCTGGCCCTAGAGTGCAAATTTTGGACTGCCGAATGCAATATGACCATGAAAAAGACCTTTCTTTTTATCCTTACGGCGAGCTGTTTTTTTTTTGTGCTCTTGATTCGAAATAGGATCCTTGTTCTTGAGTACTCACTGCTAGAATCAATGCAATGATAGCATGGTATCTGCTTGTTAATTGTTTTTCTTACATATGTGCATTTTGATTGTGCTACTTAATTGGTGCTATGTTCTTGACGCTTTTCAGAGTGCGCAATATATGTACTCGTCTAGGAAAACCATCTTTTCACCCATCATTTCTAGTTTTGATTGCGCAATGATTGTTTTCACTTGTTTCTCCTTCCTGCCCTTTTGGAACAATTCAGTTAGCTTGGATATGCGAAATACTAGGACCAAACAAAGAATGGAAAATGATGGATTAAACTGAAGAACTTGCTGTTTGAGTGACCAGAAACTGAAAGATAACGCTACCACCCAGCACCATAGATCCAAGCCCCATCCTACCTGTAGGATACCCCCACTGCCTTTAATTTGTCAGTGCATACAATGGTCCAAGCAAATAGCACATTGATTTGGCCTTGATCGAATGCTTTCAACGTTGTACTACTCTTTTGTTTCGTCTAGATTATGCTTCGTTAGAGGATAAATAAGTAGAACATTAATTTTTAGCCTGTTCTTGGTTCACCCTAAGTTTACATGCCTTGTAAAAAGTTTGCAGTTTTTACTCTGTTACAAATCTGTTGTCTTGTATCCTTTTCAACAATTAGGTGAAAATATATGCAAAATGGTCCTTATTGCTGTTAACCACAGTAGTAGTAGTACTGTGGTTTTTATTCCTTCTCAAAATTTCACCTGGAAGCACGTACTAATTCGGCTGTGGCGCCTTTAATTGGTCATTAGGAATGGTCCTAGTGTCATCACATCACATTGATTTGGATTTTGCGCACATTCCCCTGTTTTGTTTTTTCCATGATGCGTGCGTATTAGGTTGGCATTTAATTTGGCGGACTAGCTCGTCCTTTTAATCGGCATCCAATCAATGCCGGATGGCGACTTTGCTCCAGAAAGAAGACAAGCCCGCGAAAAAACAGTGCGTGCTTATTCATACTCTAGTGTTGTGCCCACGCATTTGTCTCCATGCTGATAATTCAGGGATGAATGCTTTGCTTGACTTTCAGTCTTCAGTAGTTGCGGGTTAATCTTGGCCACTGATCATACTAGCAAGTAATGGTGTCTGAAATATATAAGCAAAGCTTGCAGGCCACAGTAACTCCTATCTTTTAATCACGTTGGTTCTACTCCATCTGCTATCATGGGTTAATAAAGGTTAGCAATTTTTGGTCAGAAAAGAAATCTACGTAGTAAATTTTTTATCAGAGCATTGAAACTGATTTCAGTAGAACTTTCAGACTGTGTTTCACTTCAGTAACTGTGTGAACAAGAAATGTAAAGTTCCAGTAATGTTTTTTGAGTGTGCATTGGCTCTAGGCTAGATGCAGCATCAAAGCTTGCAGGCCACAGTAACTCCTCTATCTGCTCTTGTCTCTCCACCCCAATCTGAAACCAGTGGTTATAAATGCGGTAATGAATTAAAGCAACGAAGCGAACCACCGCTCCGCACAAGCATTTCCCTTCTTTTCTGGCTATGAATTCACCAGCAACCCCCTGTTCTGCATGTAGCACGACACTGACTGAAACACCTGTGGCGTCTCGTCAGATCATACCACTCCTAGTCCGAGAGTAGCTGCCCATGCTTGCAGTATTTTCCGCTGCATGTCTCTTTTTCAATGGTTTTTATGTAGGAGTATGTGTGTTCCATCCTTTCAGCCTAAGATTTGATTTTTGTCATATGGATCCATGCTTGTGATCTTGAGCTAACTAATGGTCTGATCTTTCCTGTTGTTGCAGAGCGCATTATGAGGTGTGGTGGTGGTGGTGCGGGATGTGCGATGGCCTGCTGTGGCGATGAAGGAGCGACAGCGGTGGCGGCCTGAGGAAGACGCCGTCCTTCGGGCGTACGTCCGGCAGTTCGGCCCGCGCGAGTGGCACCTGGTGTCGCAGCGCATGAACGTGGCCCTCGACCGCGACGCCAAGTCGTGCCTGGAGCGGTGGAAGAACTACCTCCGCCCCGGGATCAAGAAGGGGTCGCTCACCGAGGAGGAGCAGCGGCTGGTGATCCGGCTGCAGGCCAAGCACGGCAACAAGTGGAAGCGGATCGCCGCCGAGGTGCCCGGGCGCACGGCGAAAAGGCTCGGCAAGTGGTGGGAGGTGTTCAAGGAGAAGCAGGCCCGCGAGCTGAGGGACGCTCGGCGACCACCGCCGGAGCCCAGCCCCGACGAGAACTTCGCCGAGAAGCTCGTCAACGAGAGGAATCAGCCACCGCTGGTCATGGCCGCGCCCGTGCTCCCGCCCTGGCTGTCGTCGTCGACCACGACCGTCGTCGCGCAGCCGCCGCCGCCGCCGTCGCCGTCCGTGACGCTCAGCCTCGCCTCCGCCGCGGTGGCGCCACCAGCTCCG
>LAPY01001836.1:29374-39871 GCA_000970635.1 Eragrostis tef
AGGCGGCCGCCGCCGAGCGCGTGGAGCGGGAGTACAGGGAGAAGGTGGCGGAGCTGCGGCGCGACGCGCAGGCGAAAGAGGAGAAGATGGCGGAGCAGTGGGCGGCCAAGCACGCGCGCGTCGCCAAGTTCCTTGACCAGGTCGCCTCCTCCGGCGGGTGCCACCACCGACCGCGCGGGCCCAGCTGGTCCTCCGCCGACATGAACTGAGCTGAAACTGAACGGAACGAACAACAGCAACGACACTTGCCGCTGACTGACACTTGCCGCTGACTGCCGCCGCACCGCCATTGCCAGCCGTCGACGCTACTCTTTCGGGCACCATGATCTGATGATGATCGTCTTCTTGATCGCTTTCTTTCGTTGCTTTTTTTACTTTGAAAACTGTTGTTAAGGTTCGCCGCTTCTTGCTCTCAAGTTGATCTCAAGTAAGAAATGTAATTCTTGTCTTGCGGCTGCTGCTGTCATATTTTCTTATCATAGCATGCTTAGGACTGAATAATAGCTGAGAAATGAAGAACAGAGTTTCAGATCAAGTGACTGCTGCATTCTGCTTGTTAAAGTACGTGTGTGCTGATAACGACTGTCAGAATGCGTTACTTTTCCCCCTTAATCGTGAAGAGCTAACCAGTCGTGAAATTTGACAATCCAAGCACACGTTTTACAAGCTATGTGCCTGAAACAGGCTGAGGCGTTGACGCGTTGAGGCCGATAGCTTATTTCATGATTTCATCACAGACTACTTCTGAACAAGCTACAAGGGTGATTCTGACCTGGTGGATGCGCCCATTTTTGCAGTAGTTTCAGCAAAGTGCTGCACTTAAACCACCAAGGCCACTAGTGGAACAGGACAGGCTTTCACACCATCGTCAATTTCTAGTTGATGTCGCCACTGTGCACAAAGGTAGCCATAGGGTTTATGCTACTAATTACCACGGCCTAAATATTAGGAATGAGCCCATATTAGGCTAGTTGATGGCAAGGCAGTGAGGCCCATTACGGTGACAACAACCATGTAACATGAAGCCCATTTAGCCCGTGGATCTCGTTGGTATACTTGTTGTCTCCTGTCCTGCCCAATACGTAGAGTCGTATCTTTAGCCCGTGGATCTAGCAAGTTGGTAACATGAAGCCCATTTAACCCGTGATCTATGGTATAACCGATTGTTCAGAAGTCAGAACAGTAAGGTCGTCAGCCTGTCCTAATCCAAACCTTTTCGTACGGGGAAAAGTGCTGCAGGTGGTGATGGAGTCCATGGCCGTGCTCGCGAGAACCGCGCCGCCGCTCGCCGGGACTGGCCGCCGGCCCTCCGCCGCTCGCCGGCCTTCGTCGTCCCTCTCCTTCGCCGCCGCGTCCTCGAGGCCCCGCGCCACGCTCGGGCTGAGGGCGGCGGGCGGCGCGAGGGTTGCCGGGGCGCGCCGCGCCGCCCTGCGCCCCATCGTCGCTTCCTCGGTGCGTACCTTGCTTCGCTTTCCGTGGTCGATTTTTGCGAAAATGGTTGGAAGGACAGGCTAGACGAGAGGCTCTGTTATTGGTGCCGCCCCTTATGATTGCTGGGTTAGTTATGCTTGTGCAGAACTGACGAAGGTGCACGATGAAACGTGAGTCGTTTCAATTGGTGGTAAATCACGCAATTTTAGTACCTGTTTGGTAATTCTATGTGATTATTGTGGCAAGAACCGTCTACCGAGATTAAGAGTCAAATTCAGCTTTTTGTCTAGGTAGCAGTCAATGCTGACAATATGGTATTCAAACAGGCTACATTGTGCTGACTGTCCCCATTCTGGATTGCTGAAGTTATCAAACCATGTGTTGGACATTCTCGTACATTTAACATTTAATTAGTGACTTCTAGTCTTACATTGCTCAAGTTAACATTCTAGATTTCTCTGCTAACCATTTTTTTTCACTTGAAACATGCTATCAATCAATTACTACATTGATTTAACGTCCTAAAATGGATGAGTTTTTTTTTTAACATACGAATGTACAACTGTATATAAGTGACTACTGCTTATTTTGACCAGATGTAAAACCTGCATCTGTCCTTACACCAGTTTTCGCTAAAATACTGCAGAAAACCGTTCTCTCTGCACTAGTATCAAGACCTATATGAGTGGAGAAATAGTGCTTATTATTTCATTTAGAATATCTACAGTGGTGTCGAGGTTGATTACTGGGCCATGGCAACATCGATGCTGAATATTTTTTTATGCCCGCAGTGGTTCAGCACCGATGCCCAACTCCGTGAGCCCGTTTTGTCAGAGCATTCAGTCCCCATTAGGGATTGCAAAACCATTGGTAACTGGTCTGGTTTTCATCAGTTTTGACCGGCTACCGACCGGTAACCAGACTTACTGGTCCGGTCCGGTTCGGTCGGTAAGGAGAACCTTGGTCCCCATCCGTTTCTTTCCGCTCGTGTTCCTCCGTTTCAGTATTTTAATCACTCAGCACCGATGCATGTAGATGATCCGCAAGCACCGTTTCTCAACTCAGCATTGCCATGCACAGTAGACAGCACACCGGTGCTGAAACACGAGAGATAAGGTTTCAGCACCGGTTTTTCTCACCACTGTGGCTAGGAGGGCGGCGGGCGGCGCGAGGGTTGCCGGGGCGCGCCGCGCCGCCCTGCGCCCCATCGTCGCTTCCTCGGTGCGTACCTTGCTTCGCTTTCCGTGGTCGATTTTTGCGAAAATGGTTGGAAGGACAGGCTAGACGAGAGGCTCTGTTATTGGTGCCGCCCCTTATGATTGCTGGGTTAGTTATGCTTGTGCAGAACTGACGAAGGTGCACGATGAAACGTGAGTCGTTTCAATTGGTGGTAAATCACGCAATTTTAGTACCTGTTTGGTAATTCTATGTGATTATTGTGGCAAGAACCGTCTACCGAGATTAAGAGTCAAATTCAGCTTTTTGTCTAGGTAGCAGTCAATGCTGACAATATGGTATTCAAACAGGCTACATTGTGCTGACTGTCCCCATTCTGGATTGCTGAAGTTATCAAACCATGTGTTGGACATTCTCGTACATTTAACATTTAATTAGTGACTTCTAGTCTTACATTGCTCAAGTTAACATTCTAGATTTCTCTGCTAACCATTTTTTTTCACTTGAAACATGCTATCAATCAATTACTACATTGATTTAACGTCCTAAAATGGATGAGTTTTTTTTTTAACATACGAATGTACAACTGTATATAAGTGACTACTGCTTATTTTGACCAGATGTAAAACCTGCATCTGTCCTTACACCAGTTTTCGCTAAAATACTGCAGAAAACCGTTCTCTCTGCACTAGTATCAAGACCTATATGAGTGGAGAAATAGTGCTTATTATTTCATTTAGAATATCTACAGTGGTGTCGAGGTTGATTACTGGGCCATGGCAACATCGATGCTGAATATTTTTTTATGCCCGCAGTGGTTCAGCACCGATGCCCAACTCCGTGAGCCCGTTTTGTCAGAGCATTCAGTCCCCATTAGGGATTGCAAAACCATTGGTAACTGGTCTGGTTTTCATCAGTTTTGACCGGCTACCGACCGGTAACCAGACTTACTGGTCCGGTCCGGTTCGGTCGGTAAGGAGAACCTTGGTCCCCATCCGTTTCTTTCCGCTCGTGTTCCTCCGTTTCAGTATTTTAATCACTCAGCACCGATGCATGTAGATGATCCGCAAGCACCGTTTCTCAACTCAGCATTGCCATGCACAGTAGACAGCACACCGGTGCTGAAACACGAGAGATAAGGTTTCAGCACCGGTTTTTCTCACCACTGTGGCTAGTCTTATAGTAGTCTTCTGAATTGCAATTGCAAACTGTATCTAAGGCTTGAAGCTTTCAATTTGATGTTTCATTTGATGAAACTAGGGGTGAAAGTGACTTCTATTGGTCAAGTTAACATTCTAGATTTCTCTGCCAACCAATTTTTTCCCCATTTGCATTTGCACAGTTAACATTTAGTGACTTCTATAGTGGTCTTCTGAATTGCATTTGCAAACTGTATCAAGGCTTGAATCTGTCAATTTGATGTTTCATTTGATGAAACTCAGTCCATCGCCTCTAGTTTCAGAAAAGAAGCATGAACTTAATTTTGACGAGACATTTGAACTCTGAAATTGCCAGTAAGAATATCCCCTGAAAATCAAGAGAAGTTGAGAACTCTCCAATATTTTATTCCGTTTCTCATAAAAAAGGACCTAGCTTAACAAGAAATTTATGCTCTGTAGGAGGTTGAGCAAAGCTACATTATGATCAAACCTGATGGTGTTCAGCGTGGCCTGGTACGTCATTTTTCTCAACCATGTTTTCCAGTATGTCACTGTTCCATCACTGGAATAATATGGCTCCATCAGCTTCTTTCAAGTTTCAATTTGGATAAAACACGTATACGGTGCTTACAGGTTGGGGAGATTATTTCGCGTTTTGAGAAGAAAGGCTTTTTGTTGAAGGGCTTAAAGCTTTATCAGTGCCCCAAGGACTTGGCTCAGGTTTGCTTCTGTAAATTCCTCAACTTTGAGGAAATCAGAAACTAATGTTATTCTTGCAAAGTTGATTTTTGTTACAAGCAACATCATTCTGATGGAATATTCCATGCATCTGTTTCTTGATTACATGAATACGGGTGATGGCAATGGTTAAATGGTCTTTTTTTTCCCCAAACGGATCACAATTTTCCTGCTATCTAGAGTTTCCACAAACATCATCTTCTATTGTCACGTATGATCCTTATGCATGCTCATCCTGTATAGAAGCATATAGACAAGTCTGGAGATAACATTGGAATCCAGTCAAAACTGGTCCTGCTTTGTTGGTAGACAGTAATGCCTTTGTTGCCAAATGTTAAGGGTAGACCAAGGAATACACTGTGTTAAATCAATGAGCTTTAACGTTTTAACATATGATCTCCCTAATTTGCTCTTTTTTTTAACCCTCAGGAGCACTACAAGGATTTGAAGGATAGACCATTCTTTCCAAAATTGATTGATTACATAACTTCTGGCCCTGTTGTATGCATGGTACATATACCTTTTAGTAACGGAACATATTTTCATATCCCCAACTTTATCAATAGATGTTTTACTCGCTTTTCTTTTTGTGTATCCTGTAAGGCATGGGAAGGTGACGGTGTGGTTGCATCAGCTCGAAAATTGATAGGAGCTACTAATCCCCTTCAAGCTGAACCTGGAACAATTAGGGGTGATCTTGCAGTTCAAACAGGAAGGTCTGCACCCAAGTCCTTTTATGTCTTCACAATGTTATGTGTAGTATGCTTATTACATTCTAGTTGCAATGCACTTATATTTTATCCCTGTACCATTCAAAATGATGTAAATCTTGTGTTCCAGGAATGTTGTACACGGAAGTGACAGTCCTGATAACGGCAAGCGAGAGATTGGTAAGCTATCTAATCTTTTATGGCAATATGTTGCTATTAGGTGATTCCCTGGGTTAACAATCATGGATACCCTGTTTTGGTCATGGTAATAAGTAATAACATCTGACGAGCCAAATAAAATGGCCAATTGGTAATACTTTATCGGCAAAGTAATCAGACCTTGGTGCTGGTTGACTTGATAATTAGGAGCAGGATTATGATGGTTATAAGGCGGGAGGGTCATGCACCTTGTGATCTGGATGTCAACTAGCTTGATGAAAATTATTTAGACCTGCTATTATTCATGATAATATGAGATGAATCTCATGTCACTCTCCTACTTGCAGCTCTATGGTTCAAAGAAGGCGAGCTGTGCCAATGGGAATCAGTACAAACGCCTTGGCTTTTAGAGTAATCTTCACGACTCCCTGTGTGAGACAGACCCAGTGCTTGTTTTGTTCAAGCTGATCCAAGTGGAGGCCATATACATTGAATATATATGAGTTTAGTTCGGCTTAGCAAAGTAGCTCATCAAGCCACCTTTTCACTATTTCACTTTTACTCGGATGCTCTGTTTTAATGTGTTGAGCGTCCATGCGGCTGCAAAACACATGATGAGTTGTACTTGTTGAGAAACTTGGTCTGGATTTGAATGCAATGCCTTTTAACAAAATAAATGAAATGAAGTCATCAGCGGCATTCTCTTGCAAGCCACGTGCTGCTGGGAACTCCGGCGCTCACTGCCGAGGCGCCGACGTGGACGATCGTCGTCGTTCAAGACGTTGCTGGCGCCTATATGGCCACCGGGCTCGCGTACGCAGCGAGGAGAGGGGCGCCGAAAACGAGGAGGAGAGCTGGCCGGCCTGTTCATTTGGCTGTTTTGTAGAAGCTACAGTACTTCAGTTATTTCTTCTGTAGCCGCTACAGTGTTTTTGCAGCAGCTACAGTGTTCGTAGTTATTTTTCTACAACCGCAGCTGCAGCCTGCCGAACAACCTAGGTGTGTTTTGGTTTGTTCCGTTGGTTTAGATAACCCTGGGTGTGTTGCCGGCTGTCATATACCAGCACGGGTTAACGGTCTGTGACAGCAACGCCGGATCAGACGCAGCAAGTTGAGTTCGCATTGCCACTTTGTCTGTTTTATCCGTAAAACAAAATGATGGCTCACTTTACTCATTCAAACAATTTCAGTTGGTGTAATGTACACGCTATTGAATTTCTTTTTCTTTCTCATTTTACAAGTAGAATTTGAATATCAATTTTTGCATGATGTTAGTTGCCACAATAATCTATAGTACAATGTTTTTTAATTATTTTTCTGATGTCATATTTATGCATGTAATGTTAGTTTCTATTGAACTATGTAAATAATATCAAAATAATATGTCATGATTTTTTAATATAATTTTTTTTGAGTTGTCATCATGCAAAATTTAAGAATCGAATTCCACTTGTAGGATGAGATACAAAAAACACAAATACTTCAAAAAAAGTGTACATTGCATCAAATAGAATTGTTTGGAGAGTAAAATGACTGATCATTTGGTTTAGAGATGAAACAGACAAATTGAATTGTTCGAAGGAGTAAAATGGACATCTTTTTAGTTATGCTCGCCTCCTCACTAGCCAGTCCTAAGAAATGCTAAAATTTTTCTCAATTTGAGGATGGACATTGGGCTATATAAACATGTTAAAGTTCTTAGACAAAATCTTGGCCACTCGGTACAAATGGACAATTTTCTCAAGCATAACTAAATACTTACGCTTGCAAATGCGAGCATTCTACCTGAGAGCACAAAGTAAAACAGCCCCTAATTAGCTAACTGAGCGGTTTCTAGTTGTGGAGTCCACCCATTTGGGTTTAATTAAGTCTTAGACTTGTTATAGATGCTCGTATTTATGGCTAATTATTTTTTTAGTAGGAAACGACGTTTTCGTTGACAGCGAGGTATCTATGATATGACTTTGTGAATCTAAAGATCAGCCAGACAATTCTTCAGAGACGCGTGTGTATGTGTGTTCATAGTGCGTATGTGCGTCTATAGTACAGTGAGTATGTATATAAACGTTTGTGTTTTTTTTTAAAAAAAATCCTAACTGAAACTCTCCCACGTGGGTTGAAATGTCACGCAAGCCTTACCCCTTCAATGTGCAATGCAAAAAAATCAGGATCAAACCCATTATCGATCTCTCGTCCCAGGGGGGTTGAAATGTCTTTTTGAAGTATATATAAAAAAATCTGACAAAAACCGACGTGCTAGCATTGCTCAGTTTTGCCTCCATGAATCAATCCAGTACTAGCCTCATGCAAATATCATCCTGTAAGCGTAGCATTGATCATTTTTGCTTCCCCCAGCTGGTTAATTTCTTTTTAACAATGGCGAAACGTATATGCAGTTGGTCGTTAGTACCAAAATCGTCAGCTCGATCTTGTACCAAATCTTGGGTGTTGGCCTCGGAACAGATGGCCTATCGCTATAAACTTTAAATTCACTAAACGCTCGAGCGTCGGGTCGAGCGTCGATATCACACGGGACCATATCATCATGTGACTATTTCACGGCGTAGCCAAAATGAATTAATAGATGCTTTCCCATTTCCTCCCTTTCTTGGAATTGGAAATATATATGTGCAACATACTCTCTTTGATTTTAAATTATTGACACCATTGACTTCTTTTCGTTATTAGTTCAAACATGCAATGTTATAAGGTATATTTCAATTTTTAAGAAATAACAAATCATAACAAAATATATTATTTTTTAAAAAAAAATTGAATTAGACGGATGGTTAAATGTAGTCAACAATTTAAAACGGAAAGATGTAAGAGGTTTCTGTTTCAAAGGTAGTACAATATTTTTTCCCTCAACACAATTGATGGTAGAGAAATTGGAATTGTTTGGTACTACGACTTGACACTAGTCGAATTAAGCAACTGCAGAACATACATACATACATTCATAATGGAGAGAGCAGGGATCGAAGTAGCTAAGAACAAGCTGTAGAGAGAGAGAGAGAGAGAGAGAGAGAGAGAGAGAGAGAGAGAGAGAGAGAGAGAGAGAGAGAGAGAGAGAGAGAGAGAGAGAGAGAGAGAGAGAGAGAGAGAGAGAGAGAGAGAGAGAGAGAGAGAGAGAGAGAGAGAGAGAGAGAGAGAGAGAGAGAGAGAGAGAGAGAGAGAGAGAGAGAGAGAGAGAGAGAGAGAGAGAGAGAGAGAGAGAGAGAGAGAGAGAGAGAGAGAGAGAGAGAGAGAGAGAGAGAGAGAGAGAGAGAGAGAGAGAGAGAGAGAGAGAGAGAGAGAGAGAGAGAGAGAGAGAGAGAGAGAGAGAGAGAGCGAGTGACGATCGAAGAACGGCGCCCACAATAAACAAGCTCTTTATTGGCGCAGCTACAACGCTCCGCATCGTCCGTCGTCGTCACCTCGGACGGGACGACAATGGCAGCTCACCACCGATCGCACGCACCTGCCCTTGGCCTTGTTGGGAGCAGCGATCTTGGTAAACGCACCCCCGGGTGTAGGGTTGCCCTGGCTGCTTGGCAGCGCAGCCTTTATCTTTCGAGCACCCAGCTGGCTTGTTCGCGTCGAGGCCGGGACCGTAGTTGATCCCGTTGCCGAGCAGGACGGCGGCCGCCGGGAACTCCGGCGCCACCTCGTCCTCCCCTCCCGGCGGCGCCGCGGACGATGACCATCCTGCCCCCGTCGCCGGCGGCCACCGGGCTCGCGGCCGCGGCCAGGAGAAGGGCGCCGAGAAGGAGGAGGAGGAGGAAGGAGAGGGGCGAGGTGCTCGGCATCGTATGCGCATGCGCATGCGCTGCTCTGCACAGCCCCCCGGGCACTTCTCTTATATACTCCCTCCGTCCTAAAATAGTTGTCACTAGACATCATGTTTGACCCTTCGTCTTATTCAAAAAAAATATTTAAATATAAAAACAAATATGTCATGATTAAAAGATATTCAATGATAAATCAAATTGTAAAAAGATAAATAAGATTTGCGTAAAAATTTTGAATAAGACGAGCGGTCAAGCTGTAAGAGCACGGGTGATTTGCAATGAGGAACGAGGCGCAACAAGTGGACGGATGGATGGCTAAAAATGGTTCCTATTAGCCGCCTACGCGCATGCAGGCTGACCGTATATTAGAGCAAGTGTATAGTGAGGATGATTCAGCTGGCGCAATCCAATGGGAGAGAGAGAGAAAGTTGGAGAGAGAAGGAAGTGGGCGACTTGCGAATCGCCAGCAAAAGCGGGCGGCTGAGCGTTTGTGGGTCCACCACCACTTCTTTTTTGTCTCCCATTCGTTGCATGCTGCTACTAGAGAAAAAAGAGCAGCGGGCGTAATCATTAAACCTGCTCTTAGCTAGATGTCACTCATCGGTCCGGCAAACAAGACGAGACATCATCCGTCCGATGGAGAAAAAAATTGGCTGCGGACGGTCCGCATTCGTGCGCAATACGGACCCTGCCTCAGATTGCGGACGCGTGGACTTCGTGGGACATCGAACGGCAGCACAGGACGGACGGCTTGGCTCCAGCGGACTGCAGGGTCGGGTCGGTCCTCTTCCCCAATCACAATCAGCTGTCGAGCGAGCCGGTGAAAAAGAAAAATTGGGATTGGTCCGGCGATCCTCCTCACAACGCCGGCGATCCACGACGTCCACGATCTCCTCCACGACGTCCACAGTATATATTGAACAACATAGATGCTTCCATCAATCCGCATGTCGATAATTAAGCTCCGGCCGTGCGGCGGCAACTCGGTGACAGTGTCTCCAAGTCCGTGATCACTTACTAATACTTCACGGCCGAAGCAGGTTTTGACAAACAGAAACTGTGGGACATCACTTGAGCGTTCGTAGAGCAAAACACGTAACGTGACAGAAAGCACTGTTACTAGTACTAGC
Source organism: Eragrostis tef (assembly GCA_000970635.1). NCBI lineage: Eukaryota > Viridiplantae > Streptophyta > Magnoliopsida > Poales > Poaceae > Eragrostis > Eragrostis tef. Next base: position 39,649 of record LAPY01001836.1, read on the forward strand.
AAAGACATATTGCTGCCTGTGCATCGAAGAGGACACATGTAGTTACGTAGGTGTGACGGATCGGAGGGATATGCATATGTTGTGACGTTGAGCCAACTGAACTGATGCTCGTTTATTAATTGGTGCGACCACCACGCACGCACAAACGCGCCCGTGCGTACTCTCGACCACGCGCGCTGACAGCTAGCTAGCTATCGTGCCGGAGTATGTACTTTGTGCGTCC
>LAPY01001836.1:69629-80307 GCA_000970635.1 Eragrostis tef
AATTGTCACACATGGATGTGCCTCTGCGCAAACTATTCGACACTTGTTTTTTGAATGTCCCTTTGCCGCCAATATATATGTTCATCTTACTGCTCTGCTCTAAATGATAAATGTATCTGTGAAAATATTAGCGTAAATATAAAAGTTCCTAGCTCTTTCTATTAGCTGATTTTGTCTCATAAAACCATTTTGTTTCATCACTTCATTATGTTTCTTTTGTTACTTGCAGAAGGCTTGCAGATACTTGAGAGATGGGAAACTTGTAGATACATCATTGTTGGAAGAACAGAAAGACAAGCCTTGTTTATGCTAGCAACATGTTGAGCTTTGGATTGTTCATCGAGCAATCTCATATAACTTACGAACTAGTTTTTCCGAATATTATGTGATGAGCTGTAAACTTGTGATTGTCATGTAGTCACCTTGTATGAATTTCTGAACTTTGGATTGTTTATTTGTTGCTTGTAAAAATTATGCGTGTACTAGTGGATTGTTTATTTGCTGTTCAAAATGAGGACGTAATGGTGGACATTAGATTTTTTTTTGTCAAAATTACACATGTATTGGTGCCAACAATATTTTATGATTTTTATGGATTTTGTATGGATGCATGATGGCCTATTGGACATGCGCAGATTGCAGAAACTACTAGCGCCTGGTGCCTGATGCATCGGCATGCACGACTATAAAAAAGCTGAGAACTTTGCGCCCACGGCCTGCAGGGAATCCCTGTGCTCCCAAATCCATGCGGGACGTGCATGTCCGGGGCGCCCTCCCCTGTGCTGCCAAACGAGGCCTGAAGGTGCTCACTGCTTCGGGATGCTGCAGGTGGAGGTCGTCGTCATGTACCCGGTCCAGCACCGCGCCCGGGACGTGCATGTCCGGGGCGCCCTCCCCTGTGCTGCCAAACGAGGCCTGAAGGAGGTGGCCGGGACGCTGGCCAACCTGCTGCTCGGGTTCGCGTGGCGGTTGCCGGACGACGGGACGGCGCCCGAGGACCTGAGCATGGAGGAGTTCTTCGGGATGTCCGTGCGCCGGGCGACGCCGAGCCCAGGCTGCCGGCGCACCTCTACGCCGCTTAATAAGGACGTTCTTTTCTCGCGCGCGTGAATAAGGAAGAAGAAGCTTAGTAGGATGATCATGTATATGTGCCGGTACGTACAACAGAACTTTGAGGGGCGATCAAGCAACTCCCATCAAATTATAAAGCGTTATATATACTTGTCATGATGCTGTTGGTCGGCTGAAATAGTCATGAAAATCTCTACTTATACCCCAACTATGCAAAGCACATTTGAGACAGGTAGCACACCAAACTCATCCCAGGAAGAGATGCAAGAACAAGGGCCGCACATACACAAGCAAACCGGATTATATTACGGTACACGCAGACATAAGGGTACAAGTAGTTTCATCGGTTTCGTCTCCTAATCACACGGCCACATGGTACCCTGACCTGAATGCCTCTGACTCAGAAGTCAAAACACAAAAAGTTCACTCCAACAGTTTCGGAAGCCACACACAGTAGTACATAGTAACAGGAGGTCGTCAAGCAGCCAAGCTCTGGCTGTCTGACGTGATCGCGAGCCATTGCACAAATGGCTTCTTATTTACTAATACAAGTACATAGTCATGCGTGTCTACATGCCGGCCTCTTCAGCAGTTGCAGGGGCTGCACTTGCAGCCGGAGCCGCAGCTGCAGCTATGGCCAGCCTCGCCGGACTCGGTGGCGTTCTCAGATGCTTTGACGCTTCTGCGAAAATAGTAGGGCAGTTTAAAATTAATATTTTTCTTGTGACAAGCACGCCAATAGAAGTTGTTCTAGGTGAAAGAGTAATGGCAAAAGTAAGTACCCTATCTCAGTCTCAGGTGAAACGCCAAGAACCATGGATCCTGTGGTGTCAGTGTTCTTCTCTGCAAATCCATGGTACATGGCCCTGTACCCAGAAAAATGAACATGATTCGAACTTTTCATCAGTTTTAATTAGAGTCAAGGGAAACATGTACAAGAAAATATGAGCAAGCTGTCATGCTTCGACTTCATGAAACATGTACAAGAAAATCAGTAATAGCTATACCCACAGCCGCAGCTCCCACAGTAACAGCTTCCACCGCAGCAAGACATCTTCTAGCTCGTAGTCGGCGTTCTTGTTACCTGAAGTGCTTCTCTGCAGATTGAAGAATGAGGTTGAGGAGTGAGGTGCAATTTCTCAACAAGTCTACCCCGTATTTATAGTAGCGGTGAAGCAACTGTACACCGGCTCCATCTTAATGTGTTTCAATCTGATTGGTCGATAGATACATACTACAACAAATAATTGTCTGAGAATTGTTGTTCATTTGTTTTCTACTTAATCATACATGTCTAGCAGATAGTCCAACCATAAGGATAAGAATGTTCTCGATGAAATTGTTTTGGGAACTCTGATGTACTAATATTTAACTGCCAATCTTAAAGCCAAAGATGATATTGTATGACGAGGACGACGGTGACGTCGGCGAGGGAAGCGACACGTCCAAGAGCATGAGACGCAGAAGCATGGTGCACCAGAATGCTGCTGGCAGAGGCCAGAGCAGTCTCCTAGCACAACCATGTATGGAGATTTTAAATCATGTTTTACGAAATAAACACTTGTATATTTCAGTGTGTCTTTAGGAATAGGGAAATTTAATCATGTGATAATAACTCATTATGCATGCCTAGAGAGGAGTCGCTAAAGTTTGTTGCGCTTTGAAAGAGTTTGATACTATCACATAATTGTCGTACCAGATTGATTGCATCTTTTTTTTTTCAAGATTGATTGCATCTTGAACCAAGTTCTTAATTCGTTCTCTTATGTAGCGGATAGGCTATTATTGAAGAAATTAACTTTGGTTCTTTGACATATGGCTCAAGTCGGCATTGTAGGTTTCCATGACGTATTATGTTTAGTTTAGTTTAAACAGAAAGAAGTCCGCTTTCAGTTTTAACGTTGCTTCCAGAGCTTACTATATAACCAGAAGGGCGGAAAAAAACCGAAATCGAAAGCCCCCCCCAAAACTAGAGAAGATTTTGTGTTGCACCTTTTGAAAAATCGTTTTATGAAATAACCGATCCAACAAGAGATTCAATTCCCGGATTTATGATAAGAAAATTTGTGCAGTACTAGAGAGGGTTTAGTAAGAGTTTATTGCCCTTTTACAGATTTTCTTCATGATTCATTCTACAGGGAAGAATTTACCAAAAAATAAAGGTCCTTGATGATTGAATTCCAAACAATCAAACAAAAATATGGTTGCTTTCAGTTTGGACGTTGTTTCCACGGCATCTTGTATGTCCATGGACACTTTTAAAAAAGATTCGATTTTCTATTGGTCCAGCTTTAGTTAGGTTTTGTCCAAACTTCACTGTACGTTCCCCTATGTCGCAATCTTATCAATGAAACATCAAAAGCAAAGATGCAAGTTTTGAATTCTTGTGATAACCGTATCATCTATGCCAAATCAAACCTAGATAAATCTTTGTTTACTAGGTATAGTTCCTTGTTTCTCATGAACTCGTAGCCACCAGAAATCTGGGTTTTTCAGTCTGCTGGCCAAAACAGTTACGGATAGATTCTGTCAGCCGTTCAGAAATCACAAGAATAGACAGCGAATCCAGCAGTATAATTCTACCAAAAGTTTGTGCTTCTTGGTTCTTGCTCTCTCCCAAGCAATAAGGAAGTTTGTGTTCGTACTCTTCAAGTGAATTCAAATATGCACAGGCAGAATGCTCTAGTAGCTTTCATTTCAACGCTGCTTCCACGGCTTGTACAGTTGAGGATGAAAACTTCAATATGATTTTTTTTTACTATTTCAATTTTGTCGATGGCTCATCCATGTACGTGTAGTAGCATTTAACCGAAGGATTTGCAAAGAGCGAGCAAGTTCCGTGTGATCAGACGACAACTTCATCTCACTACCGCTGCCTCTGTAGAATAGAGAAAGCAAGATATTTCACGCTACAGAAATTAGAAGAGAAAAACTATTGGAGAAGACCAGACAAAGGAACAATTGAAAAAAACAAATACAAACGCCTGCAGAATTAGAAGAGAGAACTGGAGAAGATAACAGGAAGGAAAAATTGGGAAAAGAAAAAGAAACGCACACCGTGGGGCTCGAACCCACGACCACAAGGTTAAGAGCCTTGCGCTCTACCGACTGAGCTAGACGGGCTTTGTGATTCTGTCGTTCAATTTATTTCTCACAACTAAACATCACATTAATCTCGTGTTACAAAAACAATTATCTAAACAGACATCACAGCATCCTGATTGATTGTATCCATCTACAGTGACATCACAGCATTCTGCTGTATGAACTCTGAAAGACTGAAACGCCCTTAGTTTTTCAGACTCCAAACCTGTGATTGAGATCCTCTGACAAAGCACAGTGATCGTCAGAAATAGAAAGTGCGCATTCCAGCACATAGAAGAGTAGAATAGCTTTTTTTGGCTTTAAACTTGCATTTCAAGGATTCATTAACAGAAGGGAAAGATTAGTACTGACTACCAGAACTCATAAAAGTTTGGTTACACTTACAACTTCACAGGGGCACGATACAAGTCGAAACCAAGCACACCCCTGTCAAATGTTTCTTCAGGCCTCTACTACCTACTCCCTGTCTATTCTCTAGCCCCTGATTCTAACAATATCTATGCATTGCTATCATCTACAACATCTAGCAATCATAAGAATGGCAATTATGGTAAAATGATCTCCAACTTGATCCATCTATCAGAAACCTTCTGGTAGCACCTGTTCAGTATAAATGACATCAAAGCTCAAGCTGCCAAAAAAAACTAGATCCTATAATTCATTCATCAATTGACTCTTAACACTATCTGGATGACCACATCATCAAGAAAATCTTCCACAATCAGATCCTCCACATCCAATGCGGCACACTCTGCGTCATATACCAGGTTCATCCAACCATCCTTCCTCATAACATCATGCGCCACAACGTGCTCCACCGTCTGGCCTGCCTTCCATTGCATGCTTAGGTAGCAGCTCACCTTTGCCCACACCTCCTCAAGGACATGGGACCCCATGGGAATCGGTCGAGTTCGCGAATCAAAGCGTGAATGGCAAGGGCCGATGACAAGGGAAGAATCATAGATGTCCAGTAGGACTTCATTGATGAGATCAAAAAGCAGCATGTGCCTGACAACACTATGTGGGTCATCGTTTACCATTCTGAGTTCCTGACATGAGCTTTCTGCTTCCTCAAAGATCACAGGGCTGACTGGCTGATTGGATGCATACCAGCCAACCTCGCCACAACTGAATCCTGATTTCTTAAGTATGTCCTTGACGTACTGGAAATCAGCCTCATTCTTGTCGCTGACATATATGTGCATGGGTTCCGCAGATTCTTGCTCAGCAATTTCATGTATAAAGTGGAAATCCGAATCCAAAGCATCAGCAGTTAAGGGCTGCCCTGGCTTGACTAACCACTCTTCATCCTCAGCACCCTTGGCATCTGATGTCTTGACTAACCACTCTCCATCCTCATGATCAATAGCACTGAAAACTTCATGTATAAAGTGGAAATCCGAATCCAAAGCATCAGCAGTTAAGGGCTGCCCTGGCTTGACTAACCACTCTTCATCCTCAGCACCCTTGGCATCTGATGTCTTGACTAACCACTCTTCATCCTCATGATCAATAGCACTGAAAACACCTGAGCGCTTTAGAGGTGTGACCAGCCACTCGTCACCTGGTGGATCTGGTGGCTTGACTAGCCAGTCCCCATCCTCAAGCTTCACATTTTCAAATGTCGGCTCCATATCTAAAAATGTGCAAAGAAAAGAATAGTGTCACGGCGATTTAACATCTATATTTTCATTAGAAAGACATCGCGATAGGTTTTAGTTTCAGCATGCTATAATAAATACAGCTAGTAAATTAAAAGAGCTGCACTTCCAGTAGGAAAAATGGATGCTTGACAAATAGAATAGAAAATTAAAATCAGCTATGACACTAAGGCAGTATGTTATTAGTCGTCATCAGCACAATGTATCTACTTCTAATAATCAACACTATAGTGAGCAAACGAACAATATTTCACTACTTAAAAATCATACAACAGAATTTCACCTATTACTAAGTGAATGCTTGGAGGACTGAAATCTGAAGCAACATGGATATTTTTAGCAGTTATTTACTAGTAAAATGACATGGAGTTCTGAAGTGAAATACGATAAAATTATGGGAAGAGAAAAAAAAACAGCATTAATAGAAATCGTTTTGCTGCAAGGATGACTGGTAGTAGCTCATCTGATCTGATTGGTGCGGGGGAGATATCACAAACATTTTACTACTAATTTTGCATTGTAGAGTAAAACTGGAGTTTCATATACTTCACCTGTCACAGAACACTCTACAAAATTGCCAATGGGATCTTGGAAGAAAGACCGGTCAAAAGACGGTAAACTATTGACGCGGCGGTGGGAGAAAGACCGACCAAGAGAAGACAAACTTGGACCTTGAAGGATGCTGCGGACATCCTCTTCCATGGAGCCCACGAAAGAAACTTCTGTAAAATATTAGTAAAATAAGTACAGCGATAGTCAATCTTCTAAAGAAAGTTTGTCTCAAATTATAATTTCTTTGGCCTTCGTACCTCCGTGACTATCTCCTATTCTTTCTATGATATCATCAGCATAGAAACTTCCTTCTGAATAGATACTGAAAGAATTAGTTTGATGTGAATAAAAGTGATAAGGTTCCACATTGCAAGTCTTGGGACCAATCTGAGAATCTGAAATATCAGTTAGGACCCCTTGATGATGTGAACATAGCTGCATCTCTGGAAGAGAAATAATTCTTTTGAATCCTGTTGGCGGTTTCTTATCTTTTAATCTGCTTCCCTCCATCGTTATACTTAACCTTTCTGGAGAAACCTTCGAGTCCCTCGTGATTGACTCATAGAGTGTTGAATACTTGTCTACTGACTCAGCAATAGAATACGATCTTCGTATTTGTTTCTCCTCCTGGACAAACTTCTCTGTGGAGGGGCTCCTGGTAAGTTCAGGCGTTTTTTGACCATATGGTAGATTATGAAAAACTCCATCTTTGGTAATCCGAGCAAGCTCTTTCCGGTTCTCCTTGACATCTTTTATCTTTCTACTGATAGCTTTAAACTGATTTGAAGTGGTTCCAGATTTCTTTAAGCTTCTTGATTCTGCCAGAGAAACTGCTGAGCCATCAACACCAGTAGGCATTCTTGTACTGATGACTTTCGTGGCTTCTGGGTCAGCGTTATTCCTTGAGGGTGACCTTTGGATTTCTGGCCTCCTGCTTTTCTCACTGTCACTTCGATCAAATATGGGGTTACGTTTACCTGATGATCCGCCTGGTCTTGGAAATGATTCTAATTTGTTCAGGGGTACAGCATTACTGGAGGAAGCTTCTTGCCCTTGCTGTTCGGGTGTTACTAGCAATGAAGGATCATGAAGAATCTTGAGAAATAATTCCCTATGTGCATTAAACAGTTCAAGGAAATCCACAAACTCCTGTGAGTGATGAGTGGCAGCATCACGGATTTTTTGCTTGCATGAGGCTTCATTTTCTTCAGTAATATTCCTAGGTCCAATCTCACATGGTGATTCCAAATCAATGCTATCTTTGCCACGAACACTGCCACAAGCTTTGCAGTGCTCTTGATTAATCGGATGTTGCGGGCTCCCACGGGACAACGGTGGTTCACCATGACAAGTATCCATCTCACTGGAAGTTGACTCATTCATTTTATGGTAATGGGCAGACAACTCGTCAGGAACCTCATACTCAAAGCATTTCGAGTGATGGATTGATCTGGAGCGCAGAAGACGTGATGAAGTTGATGAGTGTGAGCTGGATGGTGAGCTGCTCTTTTTTCGATCTTTCTTGGGTGCTTTCTTCTTCAACATGAGTGTCCTCCACATGAACGTGTTGACCTTGGCCGTTGGAGAAACATTGTTAGTTTCCTTCTGCGAATTAAAATAGAAAATAGAATTTCAAAAATGTGTCAGAGGTGCGTTAACACTTATAACAGAAAGCATACACTAACAACTTGAAATATATACGCCAAAAAATAGTCTTATTATTTACGATTGGAAAGCTAAAACTCATGAAGACAGTTCATTTTTATAGGTTTCTGGTTCTTCTACCAGTTTATTTCCAGGAGAAGTTCTACGAGGCTTATGCCTTTAGAATAAGCATAAATGCAATTTGCGCACCTACCGGAATATTCTCATCATTTTCACCACGATTTTTTGGCTTTGGAACCATCACTCCTACAATATATAGATCAGGCAACGGTAAGTACACGAAACCTTTATAGACCAAATAAGAAACATGTATGTCTCAGTGAAGCCTTCTGCAGCCAGCTCTTATAAATGAACAACAACAACAACATAGCCTTTTGTCCCAAGCAAGTTGGGGTAGGCTAGAGATGAAACCCACAAGGAGAGGAGACCACAAAAAGACACAGGGAAAAATGTAGAGTTAGTGGTAGAAAAGGGTCACGGTTCAGGCACGTTGATTGCGAGTCTCCAAGCTCTCCTATCCATAGCTAAATCCTTGGAGATATTCCACTTTTTCAGGTCCCTCTTAAGTCTTAACCGACTCGTCCCAAGTCAGCTCTTATAAATGAAAATCAAAGCAAAATTTGGAGAAGATCCAATTTGAAATAAAGGAATGGACATGAAATCTTAATTTTAACAGAGTAAATACTGTTTTTACGGTAACGAGTAAGTACTGTTCACAAGATAAACCTTGACCAAACGTAAGTTTAAAAGAAAAAAGTTCACCAAACTGCAAGGAATGCAGCTGGGAATATGCAGAACCTTACTGAGCGTATTGTTACTTCCTTCACTATGCTTTCGGTAGGCTATCATCTTCGGCATTTGTAATCTTTGGTTGAGGGCAAGGAAGTTGAACAGGCCCTCGAGGCAGCCTGGGCTCTGTCTGTCGAACCGCTTGCTCTCAGCCATTGTACCCGAAAAAGCTGCATCATTCAGAACACACAAAAGGCAGTCTCAAATAGTGAGATATCCATATTCCATCCCAATAAATGTATAAAAGGTTCAACACTAGAACAATTATCAATTTTGTCCACAAGTGAATGCATCAGTTCAATGATAGCTTCTCTTTAAGGTAACAATACAAGGTACAATCTAAGGTATATGTAAACGAGAGACTGAAGGCCAAGTGGCCAACTCAAACTTCTTGCAGGACACCATTAACAAACACAAAAAGAAAAAAAAAATCTTGCAGGAGAGGTTGCAATTATTGTGGAGTATTGCGTTCAATGCTACGTGAATGCAGATTTCCATGCCACAAGGCCAATGAAATTTCAACTATAAAATTATAGAGCACCGACAACACACAACCACACATATAGATCAAGAACATCCCTAAACCTTGGCATACTGATTATCATTATCTACCATATGTTGCAACTGCAATTCAGTCAATTGGCGTTGACATCTGCATAACTTTCTAAAAGATTTCCTTTGAACTGAAACAATTCTATCAATTTACAGCCCATCAAATTGCAATTCTGAACGGATAGCATAATTCATGGTAAAATGCAGTTGAAATCATCGCGACTCCTAGGTACCAAGCCTAAATTCGAATCCAACAGCCGCATGCAAGAAAAGGATTGATATGATTCTCTAATAATAATAATACAAAAGGAGGACTGAAAGCGAGAGATCATACCAGGGGAGAAAGATTGCTCTTTCCGTGAGATGTGCAAGCGGAGAAGGAAAGGGGAAAGAAAATGGAGCCGCGCCCCTCCATGGGATGGGATGATGGCCTATTTCCTCTCTCGTTTCTCTCTCCCCCAGCGAAACGAACTAAACGGAGGCTTGTTAGTGCGAGGCGGAGAGGAACGCGCTCCTCCTCGTTCTCCGTCCACCGTCCTCTCTGAGGCAGCTCGCTCTCTCTCTCTCTCTCTCTCTCTCTTCTCTGTGGATTGAGCTACTCCATTTTTATTGGGCCGGGCTGCATATTAAAAGTTTCCCACAATACGTACAGTACTCTTCATTTTCCCGCAAAGTCATTCGTGTACAGAACTACATATAGCTCTTACTACGTTTCGCAGGCTTGCAGCACAAAAGTGAAGAAGGCATTGCTCCCCAGCTATGCAAATACTTTGCACAAAATCGCATCCTGTGGTATATGAAACTATTCATGTAAGCTTGATTTTCTGATATATTTAATTAGCACTGTAATATATGGTTCTTGAATATTGACTTCTTGTGGTACTCACTCCAACTTTTTTTCTTCTTCCAAACAACGGTATTAGCTCCAAATTTCTTTACATATTGGAACATGCATCTGTACACTTGCATAAAAAAAACTAGAGGTAGTAGTATTACTCTAAAGTTTGTTTTTGGACAAATTTCACTACACTTTCTTAATAAGATGACAGCGAAGCTAAGTGGGAGGAGAGCATATGGCATGCGACGATTCAGTCACTTGAGTTATATGGAGGTGGCGCCGGCGATGATGTCCTGTATGAAGCCCTTGATGCCCTCGCGCGTGAGCCTCGACTCAGACTCGCCGCCCGCTCCTTCCTCGTCTTCCTCGGCTATCTGGAGCAGCACGTCCACCAGGTCCCTTCCGGCGAACACCTCGCCGGCGGCTGCGGCTCCGCTGCTCCCCG
>LAPY01001838.1:36465-52326 GCA_000970635.1 Eragrostis tef
TGTCCGCCGGGGACATGTACACGTCCGCGTTCAGCGGGACCGTCGTCTTGATGGTGTCGCCGAGACCGGCCTCGTTCAGCGCGTTCTGGATGTTCATCAGCGCCGGGAGCGTCACCTTGTCGAACGTGCCGTTGTACGCCGCCAGGAACGGCTCGTTGCCCACCGCCACGTACCTGCAACAATCAACAGACACAGGAAGCATCGAGAGCTCAGTTCAGTTCAGCAACCACCGCGCCATGAACGAACCAGTAGTAGAGTAGAATTAAGCTCACTAGTACTCACTTGATGGTGACGCCGCCGTCGAAGTGGTAGCGCGAGACGTTGTGCCTGACCCAGTCCTTGGCGGTGTCGTAGTCCGTCATGCGGTCGAGCAGGACGTTGGGGATGGCGACCATGACCTCGATGCCGGTGCCGGCAAGCGCGCTCAGCGTGGCCGCGTCGGCGTCGAACAGCTTCACCTTCTTGATGCCGTTGTCCTTGAGCAGCTGCGCCACGATCTTGGGCTCCAGGAGGTGAGTCGCCTGCGTGCCCCAGTTCATCCCCAGCGCCTCCGCCGCCGGGGCCGACGACAAGGCGGCCATTGCCACCAGCAAGACGAGACACGGCCGAAGCGCCGCGAGATTCGCCATCATCCTGGGCGGCCTGACCTGATCAGAGGAGGAGGATCTGTCACCTTCTGTGGGACTCTGGATGCAATGGTATGGGAACCCAAAGCCAGGAATCCGACTATGAAAGCTTCAAAGAAGATTTATTGCTCCGACGACAAGAAAGAAAGCTTCGGTTTTTCTCGATCGAGCAGGGCTGTGCAATAAATTCGACCGGATCGCAAAAGGAACTCCCTCCAAGAACTGGGTATGGAAGAGCGAAGGCTACCAACGCACGAAACGCGGTTACCGCTCGCCGCCCAATCCTTGTGACAGGAACACGGAAAAGAAGCGAGAGAGATTCACGTGTGAATGCCGCACCGGAAATTCCAAGAACCGAATAAGGCAGTAGGAGTAGAAGCCAATTCCTAGCTGGGCAGCCAGCAGCTGCAATTAAGAAGCAGAGCAAGAAAACCGAAGAGACAGACAGAGACGGATCGGAAAAGCGTCGAAACTTTTGAGCCAAGGAAAGAGATGAGAGGATACACGGGAACCAGGAGAGGTCCAGCTCCAGATAACAGAGGGAGAGGGGGCCAGCAAGAACACCGCGGCCAGTTATTTCTTCCTCTATATCCTCCTCCGCGACGCGGGGCGGTGGTAGGATGTTGATGCGATAGGCGCCGCGGACGCGGACGCGGCGACGATGGGCGGTGCGTGGACAGCTGCAGCAGCAGCAGCAGCGTATCGCGAGGCAGGAAGAGGTGGGGGGCGGTGCGTCGTGGGAGTGGTGGGCGAGGACGGTTTGGTAATCTCGGGGCGTGGGAGAAGGACGACGTGGCACGCGGTTCGTGGGTTGACTCGGTGGAGACCATGTGGGGGCGGGGGCGCGTCTCCGAGACTGGACACGGTACGTACAAACAAAACATTTAGTAGCGTGTAAAGCTCAAAAGAAAAATGAAAAGAGATGCGTGTATGTGCAAAAACATCGTAGGAGATCTTGTTGTGCTCCGTGCGCATTGAACCGAGTTATGAACCAAGGACATTTTGTTTCAGGAAAAGTGGTTTTGTTTCATGTACTACTACTCCTACTTCCTTCCAATTAAAATCGACAGATGATGAGACGGAAACAGAGGGGGACAAGCGCATCAGGGAGCGGCCCAAATGGCCGGCGACCGGCCGGATTCCGTCTTGTCCCGGCTCTATCAATTCGTCCGTTGCATTAGGCGGATGACCAAAACACCCTCAGATTCAAAATCACTTGGACGCGTACGGACAGTCGCAATCGTGGAGCACGCATGTTGCACATGCCCTCCACGCTGCCGCGTCGTGCCATGCCCCCCGCCCACTAGGAACGGACGCAACGGACCATGTCCGTTCCCCAGTTCAAGTGTCACTCTCTAGGAGCGCGCCGGTGGCCGCTCTGGCTTCGTAACGTTTTGTGATACGTGGCGCTTTCCAGATTGTACAGTACTACTAGGGTGTGATTTGTAGCTTTGGGAGGAGCAGTTGAGACTTGGGAGTTGGAAGATCGCTTTTAGCAGTACCAGATTGTTTGCGCTTCACTTCAAAAAGATTGGTTTGCGCTTCACACCGTTGCAGATTATCAGGTGGAACGATGCAACGGATCCTAAGCCCGCTCCTGAGTTGGAAAATGACGTCCTCGTGTGTTTCAGTTTCCTTGGTCAAATCTTTGGTCGGCCCTGCACCGATGCTCATGCTGCGCTCCTTTTTGCTTCGTGACGTATCCTTCAGAGAACAGAAGTTTCAGAACTTTGTATCCTTCAGAGTTCAGACGTATCCCATGGGCCAATCACGAATTCACGATGGAAAGTAACCAACAAAAAAAAAGAAGGAATAAACATGATTTGCCACAAAAACATGCACCAGCCGGGAATCGAACCCGGGTCTGTACCGTGGCAGGGTACTATTCTACCACTAGACCACTGGTGCTTTGTTGAAAGTAACATAAATTGTATATTTAACAATGTTGCACTTTCGTTTTGCCACTCAATACTGCATCGACGACATAACTGCTTCCGGATCAAACAATCGGAGCGTAGCTAGACCGTAATTAACTCCAGTCGCAAAATTAGAAAATGTGTCACAACAGGACCGAGCATTTACGCGGTTTAGGTGCCAGCATACCGGCACGTTATATAGGATTGGCATGAACCGCATTATTTCTGCTTCTGCAGTCCTTTTCAGTTCTGGTCCTTTTAGCAACGATCAAGCGCATCCAGACGCGCCCGCACGTCGGATGGATACGTAACCTGCAAGAATGAGAGACAAATCCAAATCAGAACACTGTAGTCCAGAAGTGTTCAGGCTATTGAACGGAAGCAGTTTTTTTTTTTTTTTTTTTTTGAGCCAATGAACGGAAGCAGGTAAACGCTGAACTGGTTTCACGAACTGGGCCTCGATGTGTGGTTGTTGCCATACGAACCCAGCAGGCCTAAGGCCTACTTCACCTCCCTCACTGACATGTAAACCACACTTGTCAGAAAGGATCCGGACTGCCCCGGCAAAACCCTTCCTCTCTCCCGCGGCGGAGTCCGCCCCCATCAGTCCCGAGTTCCCGCCACTCCCCTCCATTCCCCTCCCCCAATCCAATCCCCAAATCTCTCTCTCTCTTTCTCTAGTCGGCGAGGCAAGGCGGGGAAGGAAGCTGAGGGAGCAGGGAAGATGCTGTGGGTGGACAAGTACCGGCCCAAAACCCTAGACAAGGTCACCGTCCACGACCAGATCGCGCAGAACCTCCGGAAGCTCGTAAGCGCCCCCGATCTGTGTGTCTTCGTAGTTTCTCCCCATTCCGTTCCTCTCTAATCGTGTTCGGTTTGGTTTCGTCAGGTGTCGGAGCAGGATTGCCCGCACCTGCTGTTCTATGGGCCGTCGGGGTCGGGGAAGAAAACCCTAATCCTGGCGCTTATCAAGCAGATGTTCGGCGCCGGCGCGGAGAAGGTACATTTATTGTTAAAAATCTGCTGGAGGGCTTTCCTCTTCCTGTCAGTTTTTTTCTATGTGGAGGTGGTGCTTTGGTGCTGACGCTTTTGTGTGTTTTGGTGGGACTGTTGCAGGTGAAGATGGAGAACAAGACATGGAAGATCGATGTGAGTCCTAATTTTTCATTAACACCATCTTTTTTCTAAGTTTTAGTTTTGTAAATTGTAATGTTGTGTTGAATAATTCATAACTAAGAAGTCTACGGTAACTTTACTAATTCTCAAAGGCGACACAGTTGTTAGTAGTACATATGAAACCTTCAGGATTGACATTAAAGGAACTATGGTAGAAATCAACTCATTTTGGATGGTTTTTGGAGTAAGATGTTAGCCTTTCCATGTAAATTTTGTAGTTTCAGAGCGTTATAGCTTATGCTGTTTTACATTAGTTGACGAGTTACCTGTGCATTGGCCCAATTCTGAATTTGTATTTCCTTATCCAGACTGGGACGCGGACATTGGAGTTAGAACTGGCCATGCTGTCGAGCGCCCACCATGTTGAGATGAACCCCAGCGATGCGGGGTTTCAGGACAGGTATGTTGTCCAGGAGGTTATCAAAGAAATGGCGAAAAATAGGCCAATCGATGCCAAAGGCAAGAGAGCATTTAAAGGTTAGTGTTTTTTTTCATATGCAATACAGTAGTTTTGTTACTAGTTTTTGGCCGGGTCATAAAGGGATTGCTGTCAACTTATATCTCAGTATTCAGTATCGTTCATGATATGATATAGTTATCTTATTACACAGTTTGTTTGCCAGTTACAAACTGATGTTTTTCCATCAACATTATATGCTGTGGATAGGATAAAACAGACACTTATCATGATTACTGCTTGCATCTTGTTTATTCAGAATGTACTTACTTCTGCAACTGTACAAGAATGTAATGTAACTCTTTTGAACTTGCAGTTCTTGTCTTAAATGAAGTTGACAAGCTCTCGCGCGAGGCGCAGCATTCTCTTCGTAGGACTATGGAGAAGTACAGCGCGTCATGCCGGTTGATCCTATGCTGTAATAGCTCCTCAAAGGTTACAGAGGCTGTAAGGTCCAGATGCTTAAACTTGCGGGTAAATGCACCTAGTGAAGATCAGGTTTGTGACAAGTGTTCCAATTATTTTTCTCGTCCCACTATCTCATTTATCTGATTGTGTTATTGTCCTGGGCTGTGGTTGACATTACACTATCGTATGGATGTGTAGAAGTACCTTGATCCTGATGTACTGCTCGCTCCAGTACGAAATAACTGGTGGCAGGGTATTGATTTTGGTTTGTAAATAGATGTACTGAATTCTTGAGTTGCTTGTAGGGTACACTTTGTGAAAAACTAAACTATTGGCTCCTTGTCCTATTCAAGCGAATAAAAAATGACTAACAATTTAGATCAGAAGGACAATTGATTTTGTGCTATTAGTCCAATCACAAGCATCTTCGTTTTCGGTGATGAATTGCATATGTAACAAATTTGATGAGAAGTTCAAAGTTTTGCATTTAAGGTCCAGCCTATGCACCTATACAACATTTCTGTATCAAGCTTTTTGTATTTTGCATCTCTTATGCTAAGATCTTATTATTCTTTCATCATTAAATACTAGCTTATAAAGTCTGCTGCTTACCCCCCCCCCCCCCCCCCAGAAAGAAAACCTGCATCTTCCAGCTGGATTTGCTGCTCGGATAGCAGCACAGTCAAACCGTAATCTGAGACGAGCAGTACTGTTTTTTGAGACTTGCAAAGTTCAACAGTAAGCTCTTGTGCTTGTTCGTTATGCTTTTCCTTCGCCTATTTGCCATGCTTCAAATTTTTCATGAATATCAGTTCTCCTGGGTCAGGTGCCAATTGCCATTTTCTGTTTTCCTTTCAGATACCCATTTACATCAAATCAAGTGGCACCTCCGCTTGACTGGGAGCAGTATGTTTCTGAAATAGCAACCGATATCCTGACAGAACAAAGTCCTAAAAGGTTTCTGTTATTATGCGAAGCTGATCCCTAGCATTTTGTTCTTTGCATTTTAATCTTGTGAGAGTCTGATGATTTTTCTTTGAGTTGACCTTGAATTGTAAAATCAACATTTCAGGCTATACGCTGTCCGCCAGAAATTCTATGAATTACTTGTCAATTGTATCCCACCTGAAAGTATTCTGAAGGTGATATAATACTTCTGTAGCTGCTTTATTTCATTCTTTTCCATGCCCTTTCATGTCAGTGAAGCTGAATTTGTATTTTGATTGCTGCAGAAGTTGCTGACAGAATTACTGAAGAAGTTAGATGCTGATTTGAAACATGAAATTTGTCACTGGGCTGCACACTATGTGAGTAAACAAAATGGAAACAGCTTTGCCCTGTCACTTAAGTTCAATATGCTGTTCGTTCATTTAGTAGCTGAATAGACATAAATTGTAATGACCTATGTAAGCTGATTTTAATATTAGTCTCACCATCTCGTAGTTGTCACTTGCAATGCCTATAATCTGTCCTTTGATATTTCGTAGTTGCTCTGCCATTCCCACGAGTCTGATATCATTTTGTTTTCAGGAGCACAAGATGCGCCTAGGTTCGAAGGCCATTTTTCATCTGGAAGGTACTTATCTTGATGCATTGTATAATAATCTTTGCTTGCACAGTATTCCTATGCGACCATACCACTGTTTTGAATAATTACTATGTGGTACTTCTACTGTACCTCACAGTGAGCTACTTTATATGCATCGAATCTATGGATTCACTAGAACAGCAGCAGGCAAGCTTAACCTAGTTATGCTCTGGCTGTCTTCTTTTATTATGTGCATCACCGGATGTATATTTGCTCGTATGATGTATAGCGTGATGACCAGCACCATAGCAGTCATACCTAAACTTATTCTCCTTATTATATTACTTTGCAGCTTTTGTGGCCAAATTCATGAGCATTTACAAGGAGTTTCTGGTTGCCACATTTGGTTGAGCCCGAGGACATGCTGTCTGCACTCGCCTGATCAAATGCGTCGTTGTAATTTGTAACAAACTCATGTGATGATCGTCTGTCTTTGTAAACCAATGGAAATACCTTTTCGTGTTACTGTACGGTGCTATTTGCTTGGACTCATGAGAATGCTATTATCAGTTGCTGGCTCACTTTCCCTTTTAGACAGTCGTTTTGTGCGTTCAATATTTTGAAAAAAAAAGTGAACTAAGCAAACAGTTGAGAGCAAATGTACGGTAGTGCAGAGAGATAATGCAACAAGCAGGTGCTGTTATTTATAGTGCTGTCAAAAATGAAATAGATGTCCCACGACCTGTCCCCATTTACAAAGCGGCAGCTCTTCCTTACACAGGTGGCAGTGTCATTTCAGACCCTCGGCCTTACCCTGCGCCCACTGGTGTCGCCGCCATCGGAGAGCTGCCCCCACACGCTCTGGCTTTTCCCTCCGCTACTGCATTCTTCCTCACACCCCGCAACTGTCCGAAGTATCTCCGATTGCAGCGAGGGGCAATTCTCTTTGAGGTAGTCGAACCCTTCAGTCCGGATCACAGCTGCAGATACATAAGGGCATCTGGAATGTTATACAGTTCAAACAACTCATTTGGGCACCACCAAGCAGCAAATTAGAAATGAGATTAAATTGTAACTCATTTGGGCACCACCAAGCAGCAAACTAGAAATGAGATTAAATTGCGGGTTGTGCAATTGCTTGAGCAATAGTGAAATTACTAAAATGTCTTAAGCATGAAATGGACTTCAGATATTACTATCACCACCACTGTTTATTTGTGATGACCCCAGGCACTACCAAGGCTCCTAATCCAGCCAGATATAATGGACTATTTAAGAATCTAGCAGCAATTAGAAAACTCTTCAAGTGTTTCAGCATTCCTATTTATAACACATCATAGTTACAGTGAGAATAACAAAGGCATCATATGACTGAATGTAGTCAAAGCAGAATGTAGTGCACATCATATTCGTGATTATGTATAAAAGCAGATTTGGTCATGTGAACATAAGGTTGTTAAATGTCAAACATACTTTACCTGAAAGGTTTTCAGCAGCAAATTTTAAGCAAACGGATTTAAGCTCCATAGCATGATGTTGATCGGCCAATGCAAGAGTAGTAGCCACTGAGTTTACAGAAATATGTTTGCACAAGTAAGATTCACATAACAATCTTAGCCTTGGCAGCTCATATTTATCAGCTGCAGCCATTAGCTTCCCAGCTAAAGTATCAAAGATAGAGCAGTCAGAGCTTGATGCAGCCAACTCATCATCATCAACTAGATTGTCCCTATAGACAAAATGAAGCACAGCCTGCAATACAGAGTATTTGAATACAATTAATAAAATTATCCACGTTTGTTCGACTGGGAAACAGGAAGGATCAGCTTCACATATTAGCGAAAGAAACAAACCTGGAACACTTTTGGATCCATGTCATCAATGGCAATTTCTTTGATTTCATTACTTGTATCAGCTTCATTCTTGTCTTCCACTGATTCATCGAAAAATTCATATCTAAAAAAGGAGGATCGAGCAGCCAGAACCAATTTATGGGCATGAAACTTCTCTCCTGCTACACTAAAAATAACATCTACTCCTTCCTGGGTATCCAAAAGTGATCCGAAATGATAGCCTATGTCAGACTCTGGAACCTCTATAGAATGCGGCCTCGAAAAATCCATAGTTGACACTACGACACCCACAGTACAATTTATCTTCAAGCAATCATCTTTAAGAAAATCTGATGTCTCAAGAGCAGTACGCCGAAAGAACCTCTTATAACCCCTGAAAATTGGAACCAGGATAAAAAATAAGGGCAGTCAGGGTGGCAAGTTGATCTAACAGAGAAAATGACTAGTTATTAGCCAACATTCAGAAAGAGTAAATTTAACAACCAGAAGCATGTCAAAAACAGCGAATGCATCATATAGATTTCAAAAACAGCAAATGCATCACAAAGATATCATGATTCAGTGGCGAAAGGAGCAAATTTAACATACACGGTCCTTTTCTTTATGTGGCAGAGTGCCAGTTCTCATATCCATCAGTTCTCATATCCATCCTAAGGTTCCGATAACTGAGAAATCACAGGATCCAAAACCAGAAAACGAAACTTGTTGAAATATATTGCATGCAGATTGTTAGCCATCTTCCTTTTTTCAATTATTGAGGCCATACTGAATTTACTATTGCAGAAAATGAGCACAACTAAAGTTAAATAGAAACGAGTACATTATTCTTAGGGGTTGGACTGGAACGTTAATTGTCCAGGTGACTACAGGAAAGCAGCTGATTGTGAGCTGGAAGAGATGTGTTCAAAACTGGATGGTTCCATACATAAGAACTCTCTAAGCATAGTTGCATAGAGCAGAAATAGAATATAGGTCTGTCTGAAACACAGTACATTTCTTACTGGAAAAGGACAATAAAGACATGACTAATTTGGCAACATGCTATTACAATGCAGTGAGTTGAAGACTAGTTAATACTGATTCATAAAACCAAGGAAACAATTGAATCAGACTGCAACTAACGCCCTATAGAGGTAAATGACTGAGTATTATGGGCCCACAAAGAACTGAATCTAAATCTAGGCATTCACTGCTGACCTAAACAAGCCGGGAACAATACCAACACAACCAACGAGAGTTAGATCAAAACTGGCACCGGATTATGACAAAACAACATCATATATACCACCACGTGGCCTATAATTACTGAAAGTTTACTTTTTAGACCTCTGGCTGCTTCCAACTCAAACCAACCCCGAGGGGCAATCCATAACCAATCCAGCCACTCTAAGCCTAAACAACGGGGAGGGAAGACAGAGAATTACGAGGTTCTTACCACATGGATCCGCGGTACTTGAGCGTGTACGGCCCGGACTCGAGGGAGCGGTCGAAGTGGGAGTGCACTTTGTGCTTGCCCTTGCCACTCTGGTCCAGGAGCGTGAGCTCGAAGAGCGCACGCACGTCGGTGCCCTCGGAGGCGAGCGCTATGAAGACGGAGACGTAGGCGGGGTTGCCACGGTGAAGGTCTCGCTGGCGATGTGCTTCCCCACGCCCATGCCCTTGGCGAGGGAGTAGCCCTGGATCACGAACTTGTGCGACCCGTTCACCGTCTGTGTCACGGAACGGGAGCTCGTCGGCGACGCCGCCATGTCCCGCGCCCGGTCGTCCGACGCCACCGCGGCGTGAGGCGGGGAGGCCTCGCATGGGGTGGGGGGAAGCGGGGGAGGGGAGGCTAGGGTTTGGTGTGGGAAGCTCCTCGGCGAGGTCGGGAAAGGAGAGGGGCTGGCTTTCGGGATTGGGGATTCGGTTGCGCCTGCTGGATGGTAAAGCACGGGAGGAACGCGGGGGGCGGAAGAGAATGAAACGGACGACTGCCAGGGTGGAAGGGTAAACCAAGAGCAGGTTGGATTGGTCTTCCTGCCATGTGGCCCCGCTATTGATTCAAATGTGACTAGCCAACGTGCTCGCATAATCTACAGCGCCGTAAAATCATGAAAAGAAATGTTACTGCATGATGATTTATGTGTCTCATTCTTTGATTCAAAATAGTTGCAAATTCGTACTTCAGAACAAATGCTACTGTAAGGTACTAGTACCGCCATGTGAGAGGATTGGTATAACAAACACCTTAATTGACTTTCAGTACAAAGAACAAAGACAAGTAATATGACATACAAATATTGAGCCCAGGTATTCTCTTTCCAGAAAGAAAATAAAAAAAAAATCATCTTGTGAGATCACCATTGCAGAGAGCACTCAAGTGCTCATCATAGAGTTTGTTTCAGCGGTACATCATTTTCAAAATTGCACACCATGTCCAGACGATGTGTTATCAAAAAATAGCTTACACTTTGAACAAAACAAAGGCTATCTTAGTGCAATTTCGTTACTCTTGCACAAGTAAAATCATATTTCACCTATGGGAACGTAACATCTCATGCCTTTACAACACTTTCACTATGCTGACTACACTTCAATACAAAATTGAGGTACATCATGGCCTAATTCTAACTGTATCTGTATCTCAGAATGTGGTCACAAGTCCTACGCCTAGTTCCTCCGCAAGTTCATCCCACAATGGAATGAGAGTCAACACAACAAGAAACACTGACACTATCAAGGCTGTCCTCCTCCAAGTTCCAACATCACTTACGTCGTTCAAGCATGGTTTCTCTGGTGTTCTCTGCAAAAAGTTAAAAAGAGGTGCAGAAAAGCTGGTCTGTTACTCTAAACATTGATTTTGACTTATGTTTGTGTATATCTGAAGCATCAATTTGCTCCACTGTTTACCTGACATATCAACACATATAAACCCCAAGGAAGAGAGAGTGGTCCTCCAAGCTGAAAGAAAGCAAATTAAAGAACATTATAAATAGATAAGTAAAACATGCTGAAGTGAATGAAGAAGGAAATGACAAAGCAAGTAGTTTTATCTTTCGTGCTTGAGTCAAGGCAGTAAAACAATAAAGCTGAATCTAAAGAAAGTACAGGACATGTGGGCCATCGAAATGCCTCAATTCAAATATGCTTCTTCTTACTTTCTTGAGTTTCTGAAGTAAAGGAAAATCCAAATATGATATTTACTATCCACTTGACAGTGTAGTCTAGCATTTTTCTTTCCTCATGCAATTGTAAAAAGCCATACAAAAGAACACTCAATACAGCAGTGTCATTTGAAAGCACTTTCCAAATATGACTGCAATAGAACTTGTGAAGAGTAAGTGGCCAGGCTTACCACTCCAAGTCCAAGCAAAGAGTATGTTGTGAGGCCAAATCCAAATAAA
Source organism: Eragrostis tef (assembly GCA_000970635.1). NCBI lineage: Eukaryota > Viridiplantae > Streptophyta > Magnoliopsida > Poales > Poaceae > Eragrostis > Eragrostis tef. Next base: position 47,813 of record LAPY01001838.1, read on the forward strand.
GCATCCTTGCCGAAAGCACCCTGGTGAATATATCGACATTATTTGATGAAGGAGCTTAATCTATGCTGTGAAAGCACCTAACTTATATACCGATATCATGGAGTTAGACACATTATTCATATAAAACCCCCATCTGCAGCTAAATGGTCATGGTCTTACAAGCAACTAGGTTAGGCACAAAAAGGTTCAATGGAGACTGCCAATCGAACTTCACAAACATGTATTGCAAACTTCATCCTACAAATCAAGTATGCTTCAAAGAACATTGATCGATATTTTTGTCTACTTTACTTGTTTTTGCACTGCAACAGAGCCTTGTATTAAGTAAAACTGAACTAATCTAAATTATTTAAGAATCCAAACAATACTAGGTATTATCATGACAGGAAACAATGTTACAATGTTGAAATGGAAAAACATCTATAACAACTAGGAGTGCAAATGGGTGACACTAAGGGTATCGTCCAACGCTCTTTAGTTTGCTCATTTCGAAAAGAAAGAAAAAATAGTTCATTTGATTGACTACAGTCTACAGATTACGGTCTCCAGTTTACACACCTAGCCCCAACAGCATACAGGAACATAACATATGAAAACAACATCTTCTAGTGAAAAGGTAGGTTTCCATCATAAGCGATTCAATAACTAGCAATTTATTACAGAACGTATTTGTGACAGGTGGTAGAAAAGCAAGTCCACAAAACAGTGAGGCAACTAGCAGGGCAATTGAGCACCATCTTAAATTTAGGACTAGCGTCATAGACATTCATCTGACTGCTTCATTGAAAGTTACAGAAATGTTTACCTGTATAGCTCTTCCACCATCAAGACAACCAACAGGAAGCATATTAAAGGCAGTAGTTGTTAAACCGCACCTAAAAAATTGCACGCCGAGTAAGAAAGAGAACACTTGTTTGGCAGCAAGACTTCAAGGGTTTAGTGAAGGGACAACACTTTACCAGCCTGCGATTACAAGAGGGTGAATCGCCACTGTAGCTGCATGCATAGCGCTGTCAATATATGCAAGTACATTAGAAACTGCAAGAGTTGATCAAGTAGATTATTCCAACATTCAACTCATGCGTATCATAGGCAGAATAATTTGCTCTGAATAAATTGTACCAACAAAAATTGTAATAGACAAGTAACTACCCACACTGAATGTCCATAAGCATCAAAACAAAATAAGTTGGTGCAATTGATCTTTTGAAACCAGGATCCCACAACACTAGTAAAATATACAGCTAAAAGATTGTGCTTCCCGGAGACAAAGATTTAAAGTGGTTCTCAGGAAGTGTGCTGCAACGGCATGTATTTGCTTCAAGGAAAAGATGCAAACACGACAAACAGAACTGAGAGAAAAGAAAGAAGAAAAATAAATTAACGACTAGCTTAAATTAAAAAAGAACATTTTGAAAACATTCAGATACCTGTATCCAAGTGCTGCTCTGCTAATAAGTCCAAGCAACAAGGAACCCTGGAATAGCTGGCTAGGTACTTCAACTAGATCACTTGCTCCAACAGGATTTGAGGAAAGTAACAAGCCCACAAAGAACATTGAAAACGAAAGTGCAGCTCCAGCCACTGGACCAGCTATTGATATGTCAAACATTGTCTTCCGATCCGGTAGAATGGACTTGAACTACATCAGTAATAATGCAAATAAGAAAAGCTGGGATAAAATAGTATGCATCATTTATCAAACTATAAACTGTTCAGTTCATTGCACAATCAGGAAACTAAATTAGAATCAATAAGGCCAGACAGATTGTATTACATGTTACACAGTAGGCATTTAAGGTACATTTTAATCCTCAATTAGTTTTATCCACCGAGATATGACGTAACCAGAGATACTTTGAGAAAGGAGGCGTGATATATGTCTCCTACAATATTATGTTGATGCAAATACACTTGGTTATGAAGATATTGGCCAACTGCGGAGCATCGTGGGATGCTGCTAATCCATATCAATAGACAAGAAGACAATAGCAGGCATTCATACGTCCTAGAAACTCTAACTGTCAATCTATTTTAATTCATTATAAGAAACACTAACCTGAGTGATTGCACCAAAAGTTCCGAGGGTGAAGTTCGGAATGAAGAAAGGAATGCCCAGTTTCACATTTTTGGGAAATGCTGCCAAGAAGTGTCCAACTTCCTGCATACAGAATGGTGACATATGAGGTAGAATTAAAACAAACACCAAAAGAATGGACTTGTCTGACAAGGCAGTTCCAACAGTTGGAGAGTGATCAGTTGAAAAGATTTCATATTGTTGCCGCCTAGATTAAGGCTAAATTTCAATTTTTTCATATATATTATCGAGTTAATAGAATGAAGCTTATCAATGAGCTATAAGACTAACCAATACAACACTCTATACGTTTTTAGCCTTGTATAGATATGTCTAAGCAACAGTGATTACAAGGAATTAGTTGCATAAGATATCCTGAATAAAGGCAGTTCATTTATCTTCTAATTTTCACTTTACACAAGAGTAAAAAAAACAGAAAACTGAAGACAAATCAAACTGTAAATCAATTATCCAAAAAAGAAAACCAAGCAAATTTGAGGACATACAGTACAATGAATTCATCTAGTGGTACAATGTTATTCCTATTACTTCTTTATAAGTTACAGAAACCAAATAGCAACTAATGAACAAACAGATGCTCAACATATTTAGGTCGTCAATTACATGGAACACTTGGATAGCCAAGACGCCATAAGCCACCGGCAAAGCTGATTCCACAAATGGGAGAAGAAGTTGCATATCAGGAGGGGGTCCAGTAGCATTTGGATCAGTGAAATATGAAACAATATCTGGTGGAAGACTGCTAATCTGCACAAAGCTTAAAGTGATAAGCAACTTGCGCATGATAGGTATTGAGATGCAGTAGCATATAACGGATGAAGAGTAAGATAAATATACCTTCGATGCAATTCCTAGCTCAACGCAGGAGAACATAGTGAGAACAAAAAGTAACAGTGATATGACATATTGCCACAGGGTAGTAGGTCCAGGTTCAGAAACTTCCTTCCTAAGTAAACCAAAACTGACACGTGGCCCCCCACGTGGGTCTTCCCCTTCTGAATTTGGTTCCTCCACCATAAAGAGATTGTATTTGTCACCAGTAAGTTCACGTAGTTGTTGTTGAAGTTTTGCAAAGATCTCCTCTCTCTTCCCGCGGAGATTCCCAACGAAAAGGACCCCTTCACCAAGATCACCAAAAGGTTCTTCTCTTGTCAACCAAAATGTTGTGTAACCAAATAGGTTTTCCTTAATTGTCTTGACATCAACTGGATCAACCTTTTCTGGGCCTAGAAGCTCCAACAGTTTAACTGTATCGATATTATCAACACTAAAATTCAAAAGTGGTGGCTCGCTTGATACACCAGGAGTCTGATCACAGTAAAATGCAACAAGACATATTTCAGAAAAAAGAAATATCCGTGCACATATTATTGAAATAAATTTATCAACAAATAAAAATGTGGACTTATGTATTATTAAGACAAAGCCAAAGAGAAATAGTCTGGTACTCCCAATAATTCTAAAAAGGTATTCTGTTGAAGTTAATGAATCTGTCAAAGATCCGTGAATAAATAAAAATATCAGACATCTGAGTCATAACAGGTTTAACACTGCAAAACCACACTGATACTTGACTCATATGGTACAGCCATTCAAAGATAACAGAGAGCCAGCGAGACTCAATGTTTAGGAGATAATTTCGTCCAAAAAATCATCATCAATTGCCAAAATATTTACACTTAATGTGTTAGCACTGTGCAAGATAGCAACTCATTTGGGCAACTGTTCTCAATTCGCCTGATAGGGGTTTGACGACCATCACACATCAGCATTACTATGACTAGTTATCCACTATTACACACATTATATGTTCGAATTTCACTTTAAAATCGACAATATGATTCAGCAAGATCTACCACTGCATGAACACCATATAGCACGATACCCTTTACTAACTCGAATCCTCCTGCTCCCCCACTAACACAATTTGATAGCTACCTCCCAAAAACCACAATCTCAATCGAAATGCTATATGCCTCACACTAACAGATCAACAAGCAACCACGAGCAGTGCTTCATTGCATTGCAAAAGAGTTGAACATACGTGCATTTGAGAGTCAGAAGAGTAAGTATCATACCAGGCAATCAACCGCAGCAACTTACCCCGGACGACGAGGACGAGGACGAAAAGCTCCCCGATCGCCTCCGCTCGGATCCCAGCTCCTCCGTGGTGCCCACCTGTGCTTCTGCGGGGGCCGCCGCTGCCTTTGCCTCCTCCTCGCCACGCTTCTCCCCGTCCTCCCCGCCACCCCCGTCGTTGGATAAGCACCGCAGCCGGTCGCACCGCCTCGTGGTTCTCCACCCAACAGTCGGCCTCCATCCCGCTCCCACGACTCTCGAACAGCCCGGCGCGGGAGCGTGCGCCCGGGGCCGAGGGAGGCGGAGGCGGGAGGCCGTGAGGTGGACAAGCGGTGCG
>LAPY01001838.1:72159-86540 GCA_000970635.1 Eragrostis tef
CTCTCCCCCCCCCGGGCGGGGGCCGCCGTGTCGCTTTCGCTTCCACTGACACCACCTCCCCCCTGTACGTCCCCGCCTCACTCCCGATCTACTACTGGTTCGTTGCGTCTTCGTAGTCTCTAGCTGATCCAGATCGGGTGGATCTGATGCGATCGCCAGCATTTTTTCCCCCTCCCATTTGGAATTGTAGAAATGATCTAGCGGTCGCTGTTACCGTGGTTAGGGATTTGAACCGCTAGATTGCCTTGTTCGGGTTAGGTTTTAGTTTTAGCGCTACGGCTGATCGAGGAACAAGTGTTGGTTGATGTGATTTCTCGCAGCTGTTGGAAACATGCGGCAGCTTGGATAGCTTGTTTCTTTTGCTCAGTGTGGATTTTTTTAACTTGATATTTGCTAGTTGTGAATCGAACAGGCTTTATTACAAATCGTGCAAGCTGTATTAGACTTGGTGGATTTGATATTTACTGCTTCCCAGAGATGACGGGATATATATCCCTGTTCTCAGCTGCATTGCCGCATCAGGTGTGTTTATCATTGATGTGGTGAATAGGCCCGTTGTAGTGTGATTCGTGTTCGGATGCATCCAGGAAGTGTTTGTCTGGTTGTGCACTGCATTTTTGTTATTGATGTTATCTGTGAGGATATAAATCGAGCAGAATTAGTTCCCTTCTCAGTTCTGAGTCTTCTGAGAACTATACACAAAAATTATTTTTTGATATCTGTACACATGGGTTGTATCTGTGAATTTTATGTCAGCATCTGTCATAGGGACATTCTCATGAAAAACTGTTTAACTAGAAATGATGAGTTATTTCCTATATGGTGATCAGTACTACGTTTCCAGTTTCTGTGGAATACGTACTGTTTGGTGAACTTAGGAGCGCTTATGTCTTCACTAGCAACTATGTATTTTCCAACGGACAGGAATCCCTGAATGATTAAAGCATATATGATCTTCTAGAATGACATGAGTTTCTTTTTTATTGTTATAATAGCTCACATGGATTTGTAGATTGTAGTTTACTTAATTTGAATGATAACATGGGAATTGGTATACTAGGGATTTAATACTTCTGTAGCAGAGTGAAACAATCAGGCTTCTGAAGAACCCATTTGTACCAATTCTAGGGATTTAATGCTTTTTTTGCTACTTTTGTAGCATACGCTGTAGGCATCTACTGCAGTTCTTGTGGTTTCTGGCCTTGGCAAAATGGTGAAGCTGACAATGATAGCACGTGTCACTGATGGCCTTCCGCTGGCAGAAGGATTGGATGATGGGCGAGATCAGAAGGATGCTGATTTCTACAAGCAGCAAGCTAAACTTCTTTTCAAGAACTTGTCAAAGGGGCAGCATGAAGCTTCACGGATGTCAATTGAGACTGGGCCTTACTTCTTCCAGTATCCTTGTGTTATATGAGATACCTTTTTTTAATTCTGGATTAAGCATGCTCCTGCATGTTCTTTTTGATTTATATGATGCATTCATCCATATCTCACTTGACATCATCCTTTGCAATATGTCAGCTTAACAAGCCTGGAGATTTATTTCTATTTGAATAATAAATAATAAATAAGGCAGTTATGTCATGGGAATCTATGGAAGGGCCTTGACAAGAGGTCAGTTAGACCCTTTTACTCAGTATTAGTCTATTAGATGCTGCAAATCTTTCATCATTTGTTGTGTTCAAAATTTTATAAATATGTTATTCATCACCCAGTTAATTATGCTTGTGATCTTTTTACCCTCCTGTTTTAGTCCTGTGATAATGTTGTTGTGCCTTAATTCAAATTTATAGCTACATCATTGAGGGCAGAGTATGTTATCTGACAATGTGTGACCGCTCTTATCCGAAGAAACTTGCATTCCAGTACCTAGAAGATCTGAAAAATGAGTTTGAGAGAGTCAACGGCAATCAGATTGAAACTGCTGCAAGGCCGTATGCTTTTATCAAGTTCGGTATGGATCCTTGGGTTACTTTTCAGCATTTTCTTCTATTATGATTTCAACTCCACTGGTTGATAATGTGTGCCAATTTCTACAGATACATTCATCCAGAAGACTAAGAAACTGTATTTGGATACCAGAACTCAAAGGAACCTTGCAAAACTGAACGATGAGCTCTATGAAGTGCACCAAATTATGACTCGCAACGTCCAAGAGGTTCTTGGTGTTGGTGAAAAGCTAGATCGTAAGTCCTTAGTCGTATCATGTTTCTTCATTATAGCTCTTGCACGTTTATCTGCTAGATGTTTGTGTCATCAATCCTAGAAGCTGTTGCTTTAACTTAGCTCGCGTCCTGTCTCTTTGTTAGTAGGAAACCTATTCTCTGTCATGTATTTTTCACTGTTTAGTACACATTTTGATTTTCCTTGCACCCATTGCTCCTTGCATTTTCAACTGAGTTTTTCTGACAGTCCCCACTATTGAAGACTTGCTACCACATTTTCCTTCACGTTGCATATGGTTTGGTTTTAATATTAACAACAAGTATTCATTCCTTGCAGAGGTCAGTGAAATGTCAAGCAGGTTGACATCTGACACGAGAATGTATGCAGATAAGGCGAAGGACCTCAATCGGCAGGTAATGCAAGTTCACATTTTCGTAGTTGCGTCATATATACATTCAACAGCTGCTCTGAATTGAGTACTGCATGTAAAATAGATGAAACATGAGACAAAGGATGATTGTTTAATGTTGTTTTGGGCATAACCTAATAACCAGCGTTACCATTTATGTAGTTTCATTGCCCACACATGGTTTGCATGTCATGTCTTGAACGCAGCTCATTCTTGAGTTAGTAAGAGGTTGTGCGCATGTAGTTTAACACTAGGTTAAGTAGACTGGAGGTAGCATTGAACCGTCGACATGGTGTTTCTTAAGCTTTATGCATTTCCTTTTTGGTGGAATACTCAAGTGGCAGGATACTTTGTAGATAAGAAATTTGTATGAATTCCAAATCCTATCTATCAACATTTCTCACACAGTTTTACTATTTCATTCTTGACGTGCAAAATATTATTTTTAAATGTCAGGCCTTGATTCGGAAGTATGCTCCTGTTGCCATTGTGATTGGCGTTGTATTGATGCTCTTTTGGGTCAAAAACAAGATCTGGTGATTGCAGTTTTGAGACAAACTGGGCCTCCATTACAGCAATGGAAAAGAACAGATGAAAATCAGGTCGATTCTGGATCAAGAGATGCTTTGGTGACTTGTATCCCGTATCTGCCCATTCAAGCGACTACTTCAGCTGCCCTTTGCCCCTCCCTACAAGCTATTTCAAGTGAATTCGTTGTAGTACTAGTATAGACCTTATAATGAACTGGATTTCTTGCATCAGTGGAAATCGTACATACAGGAGCTCTGTAGAGTTGGTTTTATGACTTTGTGGTTGTAATTTTTCTGGTGGAACTCAATGTTAAAATTTGGGGTGATGAAGTCCCTCACTAAACTACCTAATATGCTATGACTTCATTTTGCTACCCACTGACGCTCTTTGAATGAGCTAATTTCTGAGCTTTGGTCTTTGCGATATGTGCAAAGCATCAATATTTGATTATTTTCTGCAGAATATTGTTTGGCATTGATGTTTTTTAAGCACTACAGAAGTGAAAACGCTTGTTCATCCAGACCTAAAGGCCGATACCGATCGCCAGGTCTGAACGTGTCATTGTTTGGCACGTATAGTTTGCTTGCAGTTGCAGGCATCTCCCTTTTCAGCATGAACTTCCGTGCGATTGCTGGATAGCATCTGCTTAAAACCTTTTTAACTGTTGTACCCACTTTTAACAAATGTTTCTCACTGAGGAAATTAAACAACTCGTGACAAAAGTCAAATACCGTCCAGTAGCAAAAGGGATCCTTCACACGGGAAACTCAACGTATGAGGATCTCAACGTGTTCATTTCGTTTGTGTTACAAAACCTAGCTAGTTAGCCCCCAATGTAAACACGAAAGGGAAAAGTGAAAAAGAAAAAGAAAGAGAAAAGGTTAAGCTGTAGCGCCCTGCTTGCTTCTGAGTATCCTGCCGCAACAGGCATCGTCAACTGCCACTTTCCCCCTGCAGATGATCAATCGGAAGCAACACAATTCGTTAGCTACTGTTCGATCGCAGACCCGCAAGAAATCAATTACTGCAAGCAACTGACAACTTTTGTTGGATGACGAAACCGCATAGCAGAATCGAGAAAACGCAGGTAGGAACGATCAACAACCGCACCTGCGAAGACGAGGAAGCGGCGGCGTCGTGCTCGACCTCAATCGGCAGGTAATGCAAGTTCACATTTTCGTAGTTGCGTCATATATACATTCAACAGCTGCTCTGAATTGAGTACTGCATGTAAAATAGATGAAACATGAGACAAAGGATGATTGTTTAATGTTGTTTTGGGCATAACCTAATAACCAGCGTTACCATTTATGTAGTTTCATTGCCCACACATGGTTTGCATGTCATGTCTTGAACGCAGCTCATTCTTGAGTTAGTAAGAGGTTGTGCGCATGTAGTTTAACACTAGGTTAAGTAGACTGGAGGTAGCATTGAACCGTCGACATGGTGTTTCTTAAGCTTTATGCATTTCCTTTTTGGTGGAATACTCAAGTGGCAGGATACTTTGTAGATAAGAAATTTGTATGAATTCCAAATCCTATCTATCAACATTTCTCACACAGTTTTACTATTTCATTCTTGACGTGCAAAATATTATTTTTAAATGTCAGGCCTTGATTCGGAAGTATGCTCCTGTTGCCATTGTGATTGGCGTTGTATTGATGCTCTTTTGGGTCAAAAACAAGATCTGGTGATTGCAGTTTTGAGACAAACTGGGCCTCCATTACAGCAATGGAAAAGAACAGATGAAAATCAGGTCGATTCTGGATCAAGAGATGCTTTGGTGACTTGTATCCCGTATCTGCCCATTCAAGCGACTACTTCAGCTGCCCTTTGCCCCTCCCTACAAGCTATTTCAAGTGAATTCGTTGTAGTACTAGTATAGACCTTATAATGAACTGGATTTCTTGCATCAGTGGAAATCGTACATACAGGAGCTCTGTAGAGTTGGTTTTATGACTTTGTGGTTGTAATTTTTCTGGTGGAACTCAATGTTAAAATTTGGGGTGATGAAGTCCCTCACTAAACTACCTAATATGCTATGACTTCATTTTGTTACCCACTGACTCTCTTTGAATGAGCTAATTTCTGAGCCTTTGGTCTTTGCGATCTGTGCAAATCATCAACATTTCCTGCAGAATATTGTTTGTCAATGATGCTTTGAAGCACTACGGAAGTGAAATTCTTGGCGAATATTGTATATTTGCTGAAATAGAGAACGCTTGTTCATTCAGACCTATGAAAAAGGTGTCAAGCAATTATTTCGTGTGCCACATTATTCAACGAACATAGTCAGCTCACGAGAGCATCGAACATTTATGACTCCGCTTTCCTATGAAAAAGCCACGCTTGCTAACGCCTCCCTCAAATTGGGCAGCTAATCAGCAGGTTACTACGTACAAATAACCAAACAATGTAACACTAACAGACACTTGTTAAAAAAAACCTCAAAAAGAATTGTAACAGCTGCTGCTAAAATAATGATTGAACCATCACAGGTTACAACTATATCAATGAAACTAGGGGACCCTGAAACTAGACAATCCAGAGCTCATGCACATTCCAGCACATAGTAGCTTATGCAACAACGCTGAAATCTAGAAAAAGCAACACTGGATTGGAGTATAAGGTTTTTACACCACCAAGCAGGTCTTCAAAAGACGAAATAAAAACTAACAACAGCATAAGACTAGCACTATGTTTCAATGCTCTGACAAAAACGTCTCAGGAATGACTAAGAACAAATGATGATCAAAAATCGTCGTCGTCGCCCTCATCATCACCACTCTCGCTAGATGAAATCTCGTCTTCACTCACCCATTCATCCTCATCCTCCTCCTCATCTTGACTCATCCACTCTTCCTCATCATCATCATCATCATCATCATCATCATCATCATCATCATCATCATCATCATCATCATCATCATCATCATCATCATCATCATCATCATCATCATCATCATCATCATCATCATCATCATCATCATCATCATCATCATCATCATCATCATCATCATCATCATCATCATCATCATCATCATCATCATCATCATCATCATCATCATCATCATCATCATCATCATCATCATCATCATCATCATCATCATCATCATCATCATCATCATCATCATCATCATCATCATCATCATCATCATCATCATCATCATCATCATCATCATCATCATCATCATCATCATCTTGACTCATCCACTCTTCCTCCTCCTCCTCCTCCTCATCATCATCATCCTTATCCAGGTCCTCCCCGTCCTCTTCCTCCCCATCTGTTAGCCAGGCTTGGTGTGGGCACAGGTGGTTCCAGAACAGCATATCTTCTTGGGTTTTCTCCATTTAAGAGATAAGCCATTCTCCACACGTATCTTAGCATCTCTGATGGATTAAAGTCGAAGCCTCGGGCATCAGCAAGCAGCCACAAATTGATTCTTTGATGAAGACTCAACCCAGGACCAAAGTCAAGAATGTGGAACTCAGAAATTAAACTATCCAGTGCAAGAAGGTTGTTCACGATGGTGACACCACCCATTGTTACTGCTCCAGGAGGTAGCGGAGGTAACAAAGCGAGGCCTAGCTCAAAGTCACCATCATGCTCATCTTCATCTTCATCAGGGTCCGGTTGATATGCAGGATCTTCCTCTTCGTCCTCGTCTTCTTCGTCCTCGTCCTTATCCTCATCCTCTTCCTCTTCCTTGCCCTCGCCCTCGCCCTCCCCCTCCCCCTCCTCCTCCTCGTCGTCGTCGTCGTCATTGCCATTGCCATTGTCAGGTGCATTCTCATCAAAACCATCACCATCATCTCCATTATCATCCCCACCTTGGTCAGGGTGATAATGCTTGGTTCAGATAGTTCCATATATTCGGTCCATGCTGTATCAAAGGTGCACGTAAGAGGCAAAATACATCTAATAACTATAAAGGAGAAAGCATCTGGTTATAAACTATACCTATGATCTAAGTAATTTGAGACCAGAATTGTACCTTGATTATCATCTTGCTTTACATAATTCACAGCACGAACTATTCTGTTCTCTAGTGTCGGATCACCAGACTCTACTAGCTCCATAAACCAATTTTCGATTGCCATCCGCTGCCGTCCGTCGGAGATCGAGCCATCCATCCGCCAGAGTTCGATCCCCTGATGAGAAGCCGTTGCTCCGGTCCGGTTTCCCGACTTCAGCTACCAAGATTCCACCGCGGATGGTCGGGTTCCCGCTGCGACACTGAGCTGTTGGTCGCGGAGCGGTGAGCCGCGTCGGGAAACTGAGAAGCAGTGGCGGTAAGCCGCTCCTTTATTCTGAAAGATGTTTGTGAGTATTTTCGCCGTGACTTGGACAGAAATAGGGAGAAGGCTAGCAACAGAATGAAGGAGAAACTGAGATTAGAGGAGGTTGTCGCGGAAGGAAATGTAAGTGCGGATGACGATGACAATGAGTTGCAAGCTGCCATTGCGTGCCTCACGAGAGGAGCATGAGCCTGAGATGCGGAGACCTTGGGCACTATGAGCACGTTAGTGGTTCTTCATAGGGAGGGGGCAGCAGTAATGGTGGATTGATAGCCATGTTAAAGGGGACCACATCAAGGAAGGGTGGTGGTGCATCTAATGCGACATATCAACCAAGGATAGACACGGTGTTGCCTTCAGAGAAGAAAATCAATGCGAGGAGGGCAAATTGGCAAGGCATGGGCGAAATGGTTGCACATAGAAGCCATACCTGGAACTAGGGATGAAAACGGATCAGAGCGGAGCGGATAATACCTTCACCATATCCTAATCTATTTTTTTCATCGGTTTCGGAGCGGAGCGGATAATATGTGGATGCGGGTATGGATACGAATTTCTTCGGATGACGGAAAAGGGGTGGATTCGGACCAGAAACGGATCAGCAGCAGGACTTCAAATGTCGTTCCAGTAAACCAAAAAACCGGACGGTTTGCCGGTTCCTCTAAAAACACGGTGTTAATTTTTGCAAAAAAACGAACCGGTTTGCTTGCTGGACCGGACCGAGAAGTCTGGTTTTCGCGAAATACCGGCCGGTACGGGTCGGGATTGAAATCCCTGGTCCCCACACGAATTTGAAATGGTGACGTAGTGGGTCGGGGGCCCACGGGCGAAGTTTTATGAGAGTCAAAACCAATATATAGAAATAAGAAACAAACAAAGGGGAAAAAAAAGGTGACCTAGGCTCAGGCTCCCCCGACTCCACCAAGGGAAAAAAAAGAAGTGGGCGGAGAGCAAGCGACCTTATCCTTTCCACCGACGAAACATTAGCGAGAGGCGAAAAAACAGGCAACCACCGGAGTTCGTCTTTCGCAGGCCGATTCGGCCCCTCCCCTGCCATCTCCGGCTTGCCGGTGATGTGGTAAAGGGTGAGGGACCCTCCCTGTACAGTTTTTCCTTCTAGGTTTTTCTTGTTCTCTGTCGTTTTAGTTGTAGGTGGAGCTCTTTTCCGGCTGTGGCCATCGTCGTCGTCTCCGGCGTTCGATTTGTCTTTGTTGTCATCCGGATTGTGCTCCCTAGTTTCCCTAGTGGTTGTGCCGTCATGGCTTTTGTCCTCGTTGGATTCCTCCCCGATGGGTGTTCTCCTCCCCTTTACTTCTCCTTTGTTGCTCCTTATTTGGTACGTTGTGGTGGTGGTGGTTCTGCTGGTCGGGTTGCTTGTGCTGATCTAGTCAGAGGTCGCTGGGATCCCCTGTTTCGGGTTGATCGCTGCCAGCTTGATCCCCGTTTCCTTCATCAGGTGGATCCTCTCTTAGTCGAGCCCGGTGCAGCTTCATCCAGATCTACGGCTGCGACTTCTTCTACCTCGTTTGGGGTGCCATCCCTGAAGCGTCCGTCGGTTGGACCGCCGGCGTGATAATCAAATGGCACGGTGAGGCCTTCTCCCATCTTCACTACGGTGGCTGGACGGCTCCTTTCTTTCATTCACACCGAGTGGTCCTAGGGAAGATGGAGGCGTCTTCTTCGGCTGGTTCAGTGCCTGTGGTTCGGCTGCTTACCACCTTCTGTATGGGTTCCTCTCGGCGACGCGTCGGTCTTCTCTCTCTGTGTCGGCGAGATTTTCCCATGAAGAACCTGGATGTAATTTTTATTTTGTTTTATGTCCTTATCGCCTGTTGCATGGACCTTGTTGTACCTTTTAAATCTTGTAAGCCTTTCCATGCAATTTGGCATATGTACCTGTGGGAGCAATGAAGTTTTAGCCCTCTATGGGCGTTTTCCCTTAAAAAAAAAGGGAAAAACATCCCCCACCCCAATCCACACCATCGTGCGGCAATTGGTAAGTAGGCTCCAGACCTGGAATCCATGACCATGGGGGAGCCTCCTGGCCGCTACCGCCGGCTCCGGAAGGCCTCGCATCTTTCTGTTCCGCATGCTCGGATCTCACCGACGCCTCGGAAGGCTTCGGATCTCAGCGACGCCTCCCCGTCTTGCAAACGGGTATCCTTTCCTCGCTCTCCTGTTCGTCATATTTTACTTCTTTGCGACTATCTATTCGTCGTAATGGGCACGATTTATCAGTCGTCCAATGAATCAGTTCGTATTCTTAACATCGTGGGTTGATTACACTGTACTTAATTTCACCTTTCCCTTTTGATTTTGGATTGCCCTTACCACCAAGCTGTCGAGTACTAGTAATGTTATGAACATTGTAATTTTTGAAATTTTTTATTTTAACGGAAGCAATATTACTTTATGATCTCATTTTAATGTTAAAATTTGAATATCGGACTCGTCACTTTGTTTTCTGTCACCGTTTAGAATTTTAGGTGCAAACACTCGAGGCATTTCTCTTTAATGTTAAAATTTATCAATATCGGACCTCTCTTTGTTCGTTTCCAACCCTCTAAATCTTAGACCTATCAGATCAAAAAGAATCTTGTCATTAATAGTATTAAATAAAATCTAGTGACAAAACTTTTTTGACATATGGGTGATAATTTGCGAGATCAATCTAATGAGCCTAATTAATCTATGTTTCGCTATAGTGATATAACCATCTTCTAATCACGGCTTAATTACCCTCATTAGATTCGTCTCGCGAATTAGACCTTCTGCAGTTAGTTTTGTAATTAAACTTTATTTAATACTCTAAATGACAAGATTCTTTTTAATATGACCCCTCTAAAGTGTAGACCCCAGGAAACAAACACACCCAGTCTGATTCTGAAATATATGATATTTGATAATTAAATTATAAAGGAAGTAGCTTTATTAGCTGTTCAAGGCATCCAGATACCGCACTCACTTACTGCCATTCCATGTTGCCCATCAAAACAAACTAGATGCGTATGGGCAAGAAATGCACCAGTTATGAGGACAGGATCAGCAGCTTACCTGATGAGATACTAATCATGATCCTTGACAAGCTAGATGCTCGCACAACGATAACAACCACCATTCTTTCAAAGCGATGGTGCAATCTTCCTAGGTGCTTGCTCACATGCTATGACCTTGCCGTCAATGACATGCTCCCTCCTCGATATCTCCGACTGAAACATCTTAACATGAAGGCTAAGGCAGGGTACGAGGCAGAGAAGAACGCGCAGAAGCTAACTTGTATCTACGCCATCAAGGCTCAGCACGAGCGATGGATGACCAAGATCCGGCCTCTCACGGCCATCCTGGAACGCTATGAGCGCCGTGCCATGCGGCGCTATGTCAAGCAGGTGAATGCATTTCTTCTGGCTCCAAAAAATGTGCGCCAGCACAGATCTGTCCAGAAGCTGAGGCTCCAAACTGTGGGGAACATTCGGGACGATCTAGTTGATGAATGGATCACTGCAGCCAATGTCAAATGGGGCGTTGAGGATTTTGAGCTTCTTGTTGGTGGTGATTGCTTGAGCTATGACCTCAAGCAGCTGGATGGATACTGGAACGTGCGGCTGAAGCGGCTTATTCTATCCAATTGCCATCCTGTTAATGCATGGGATTGCTTGACGATGCAGAGGCTCACGAAACTGGCACTGGGTGAAGGTTCGTATATGGGATTGGTCAATGATATTCTCAGAAACTGTGTGCAACTAAGGGATTTCAGGATCACATCTTCAAGATACTACCGAGCTGCTTTTCGTATCAATGTGCCGATGTCTAAGATAAGGAATCTGCAAGTGGAAAGGTGCAGCTTTGGGAAAATCTATCTGATATCACTGCCTTGTCTTGAAACTTTTGTTTGTCGTGGTTGTGCAACCAAGCTATACTACGGTGAGGTGCCTCAGCTCAGGCATGTGAGATTGGACTACTCACTGGCTGAAGACAATGACAAAGATCATTCTGGTACCAACAAGACATATCCACTGAGCAAGTTCTTGAAAAGGATCCCGGCGGTAGATTGTCTTGTTCTGCAGTTCAAAGGTCCCCATGTGAGTACTCATCTCTGATATAAACTATGTATCAGCATCTCATTGCCATTTAAAAAGCCGTTGTATCTTCATGTATGCAGATGTGGATTGAACCACTTGCTGCTCCCGGGCCCTTCAATCATCTCATGAAGCTTTTCATTGCAAATGTGCCAGTGAATTGGGACACACTCTGGATTCTCCTTCTACTTGATGCAGCACCAGCCTTGGAGTCCTTCCACGATCATGTATGCCATTTCTTGACCACTTGACTTATTGACCACATATACATATATATGATGCAGTGGAAATAGTTGTAAACTCAATTGTGAATGCAGTTTGACACAAGCGAAGAAGTTCGAAGCACTGCTGTTGTCTGCTCCAGTCTGGATGCCGATGTACAGCAACAGCGTCAATACCATCGCCTGAAGGAGCTCATCGTGGCCGGCTTTGATGGAGTGGGGTGGCAGACCGGCTTCGTCAGGCTGATCATGAAGAGGTCACCGTTGCTCAGGCGCATTCATCTGCTCGATGGGCAGGTCATGGACGATGGGCAGGAGCTGGGGAGTCTGCAGATCGTCCCACGCTGTCGCGAGTGGCATGAATGTGAGCGATCCGAGGTGATCGAGGACCTCACGGCCGGGATTCGCTGGCCTCCCAAAATAATTCTGGAATGAGCTGGAGCAGAGCTTGTTTCTTGTTCCGTTAAACCCGCATTCATGCTTGACTAGGTTGGACTAAGGCTACTGTGTAATGGTATGGATGTCTTGTGTACTTTGCTTGGTGATGCAAATAATGCAACTGGCTTTTCAGATCCATGGTCCTACGCCAACCAATGTGGCTTGGCTTGAGTGGATGAAATTAAAAAGTGCAACATCCTAAGAAGAAGATCTCGAGAAAGGCATGCCCTGTCGTTGATAATTTCACTCGCGCATGTTAAGTGCAAAGCGCGCCTTTCTTTTTGGATTACCGGTAAAACATGTCATGAAAACATTTGAAGACACGCAGACATGCAACGCATTTTTGGCAGAGACGTGACATAGCTCCGTTTTCAGACTAATCAAGAGATTTTGCTTGGTTACCGGCCCCTGCTTTTCTTTTTTCAGGCACACCATAAGCCAAAACATGTGCGTCTATGTTTAATCTCCGGCCTTCATGAATGAACTCCACTTCATCAAAAATCCGAGAACGATCCTTGATCTCACGTATGATCAGACCACAACGGCTCATTCACTTGCCCTTAATGTTCTTGACAACTATCGAACAGCCGCTGGCGAAGCAAAATCTTTGTACAGCAATATCACTTGCCAGTGCTAATTCTTCCCGAGATGCCATCGCCTCCGCGACTTCAGCATCTGTGATTCCATGGACGATCAGCACAGACACACCAAGGAACACTCCAGTTTCATTGCAAGCAACAGCAGCACAGCTGGCTATGCCATCGCCAAACATTCCAAGTTTCCAACCTTGGTGCGTCAAACATTCCACTGCTGGCTATGCGAGCAACAACAGCAGCACAGCTGGCTGTGCCATCAGGCCCATCACCAAACATTCCACTGCTGGCTATGCGGATCTGTGTTACCAGCCACTGCTGGCTACGCCATCGCCAAACATTCCAACCCTGGTGCACCGGCACCATGCTAATCAAGAGATTTTGCACTAAGAAGGCCATTACGATAGGCTCATATTGCTTCAATATTTGGCAGGAATTCCATATGGGCACCATCCTGTGTTGCAGTCTAGCTTCAGGATGAGCGTGGTTTGGATCATCCAAGTGGATCTGCGAATTGGCCCATCAAAACTATTCTACTAGATCACCGTGTGGATTGTGGCGAGAGGCAATTGATTAGGGTCCCTTCGACCCCTAGGGTCAAGTGGGTCAATCGCTGCCTCTCTTGTCTGTCGCCGGCTACCCTCACATCGGGCGACCGTTTGTCGTTGTTACCACCGACCCGTCGTTGCGCATCCATCAGTGTTCCAACTGAAGTCCCCGGCTAGCAAGTACGACTGTACGAGTTGACATGCCCTCAGATAACTGCACCAATGCCCATGGCGGCAGCAACCTGCAAAAAGAAGTACTATAGCAATGTAGCACGCATGCGAGGATGCGACGGAATCGCGTTATGGATTGCCCTAGGAGATCCGCTGGATCGCTAGGTTCGGACGTTCAGCCAAATGGGTACCCACAATGCCCCTTCAAAGTTTGCTGGATCGATGGAGCGGGCTTGGTTTGATCTGTGATTCAACCACACCCATGCCTAGTTTACCTTTAGTGCTTCACTACTGAAACCTTTGGCGGCAAATACGTGCGCCGCAGTTTTGGCAACAGAAGACAAGAAAAAGTATGGCTAGGAGTTACGTCAGCAGACGTTGTAGCAACCAAACAATGACAAATATCGTGGCATCACCTAAGATTTATTATGGTAAAACAAATTATGGCCTAGAACCAAACATCCTCTAAGTTACTGAGTACATAGCCGGGTGTTGCGTGTTGCTAGGGATAATAGCCAGGATAGCCCTCTTAAGGAGAGCCAACTTCAAAACGCCCTCAGTAAAGGTTGAAGCTCCAAAACACCACGCATGACACCTTTTTTGGTTCCAAAATAGCATAACCCGAATCAACAGATGATTTTGCCCCTTGGTGAAACACAACGCACACTCAAGTCGAATCGAAGCTTGCCTCTGCACCACGGCTCCCTGCTCCGTCGTGCCTTCCCGCTCGGCGAGTGAACCCCGGCTGTCCGCGCAGCCGCGCCACCCCTCACACCTCAACCGCGACAAGATGCGCCACCCCTCCCGCCTCCACGAAGCCCGGATACACCGCATCCTCATGCCTGCAGGTGCCGCCCCGCAAGTCTTCTGCGGCTCATGAAAGGACCAAGGTACCGAGAGGGGGGAGAGGGGGGGGGGGGGGGGGA
>LAPY01001840.1:7405-17530 GCA_000970635.1 Eragrostis tef
GCGGGGGCTTGACGTACCGGTCGGGGACCGTGTCGCCGCAGGTGTCCGACACGGCCTGCACGCGCACCACGGGCTCCGGCCACCCGGCGCCGCCGTTGAAGCAGCTATTAGACATGTGGGCCGGGGAGCTCAGCTGGCTTGGCTCCCTCCGGTAGGGCGTGCTAACAAGACCCGGCAGTGAACTTACCCACGCGTGGCATGTGATATATGGTCGCATTTGTACATATGGTCCTGGGATGAACGGTGACATATTTTACCCCCTTTTTATAAAGGATAAGCAAGACACACACACTGCCTTTGCGATCATCATCATTGAGGCGTTGAATATAAAGGGCTCGAAAGCAACGTCGCGCAAATAAACACGTGCCGGAAAAAGATTAAGAGGGACAGAATATGAAAAGGATCGGGGCGGGTGTCGAGATAATGCTAGGGTTTTGTGGACGGAGCTCCCTCTGCCCTCTTTAATTACTGGCGCTCCGCTAGTCGTATACTATTACTTAAATTCATACATGTACCTTCACGGTGAATCTCACTATCAGACGGGTGGCTAGCGCCGAAAAAAATTTACCGGTTTCATATTGACGTCAACTGAGAAGAAAAAAGGAAGGCGTGTTTTGCATTCTCTTACGGCGTGCATTTCAAGACCCATTTAGTGCTCTCACGTACTCGAAACTTTTGAAGGGCTCCACAATCTACTCCTACATACGCTACGCTGATGGAGCCTATGATTCTCTAGGTCACACACGTCCGGACGAACAACACCGCTCTACCGCTCTATATTGCAAGAAAAACCATGTTTATACTACGGGGACAAAAGCTATATGTTGTTCTTGAATGGCACATCCTACCTACGTTAATTTAATCGTTCGGTCAATACATTTGGAACGTAATTTTCCTTCCAAATCTAGCAATGATACTACATTAGTATCGTCTCATAACTAGTAATCCTATTTGATGACATATAAACGAGTTACCTTGCATTTTTCCATCGGTTGATTAGGCTTGTACTCTGCTTAACTAGCTAATCGTTGTATATATATAGCAGCCTCCTTCTTTTTAACCGAGTATATAGCTAATCGATCGTTGCATATATATGTAGCAGCTTAACTAGATAATCTCTGTTTCTTGCTCCAACAAATCAGTCCATGGTAATTCAACACTATGTTATAGGCAGTGAAGGATTTTGAGCGCTAAATCAAGGATCCAACTAAGGTATAATTATTTTCAATGTTTTATTAATGTAAATAACTTAGGGCATGCTTGGTTTGTTACTGTACATAGCCACAGCTTTGCCAAACTTTGCCTAACGTGTGGCGAAGAATTTGCTCACCACAACATAGGCTAAGTTTGGTAAAGAAATGAGTCGATGACATGTGAGGCACATACTAAAAACTTGTGTCGTGCCACAACTATCGTGATGAAACAAACATACGCCACAGAAATTACAGCAAAATGAGCTAAAAAGTGACTACGAATTAAACCAATGTTTTAAAAAGCGAAGGAACTAATAAGTGGGCAGTAGAGCACCACCATGCCTAATCGACGCTTACGCGGTCATAGCATGTCCTTTACGTTTGTAATTTTTAGCAATTAAGCATAAAAAGATAGAACAAATATTAAAAATATTGCATCATAACATATATGTTTATTGAAAAAATATAGAAAGTTCTTAATTAACAACTTAGAGCGGTGGAACTCCACCTAGTGCCTAGACGACCGCTTTTCTAGAAACTGCTATGAACCAAATAGACCCTAATTTATTACAATTATATAAAGTGCTTTGAAGATTTTCTTATTGTTTTTTGTTGTGGTAGGGGGGGGGTGCAAGGCCCCCTTGGCCCGACACTAAGCTCCATCATCGAGCCTGAAATCTTGAGTTAGAATTGAGACAACTAGTGCAACTCAAACAAAAAGATTACATCTGAATCTTATTCTGCATTCCTTTCTCTACCGTCTTAGAAATTAGGCTAGTTGGTCGGTGCAATAGAAATACCTTAGAAAAACATGTAAATTAAATTGGCAACGTATCCTATAAGAACTAGGTTCATGTGAGAACTATGAGAACACTAATTTGGGTCACATAATTTTGATCCAATGGGGACGTCCTCCCCTTAGATCAAGATCACGTGATTTAAATTGAAATTCTCATAGTTCTAACACGAACTTGGTTCTTATAAAATACGTTGCCAATTAAATTTGCTAGCTATGTATTTATTCAAGGACATCAAACTGGATTTACATTGGCCGCAGGCGCTTTAGTGGGGCCGTTGCCTCTCTTTTGTGCTGGATGATTAATTGTTTCCTTTCCTTACATGCAGCCTGTTTGGTTAGACTTCTCTTTCTCTTTGAACCACGTGGGCTAAAGAAAGGTTCTTTTAGACCTAGCTAGCTAGTATTTGTTGTACTCCAGCTAAAGGTAGGTCGACGATATGCCTCTCTCTATTGTTTACATCCACACAGTACAGCCATATCTATATATTAATAGACATAATTGCACATGTGTAACTCTATGAGCAACTCTAAAAAAATAACCAAAAAATATTATAAAATCAAATGTAGCTATTATTTAGTAAAAAGTATCTCCAACAGATTGTCTAACTCACTCTCTAAATTTAGTGGCTCTCCATTCTGGAATGCTCGTTAGTTATTTTTGGAGAGCCAATGTTACGTACTAGCTAGTCTTGTTAGCAGTTTTACAGAGGCTGTTGACTTAGTGTAGTTTTTTTGCGAGTATTTTATTTTAGAGAATAGCTAAACCAAGAAGTTTAGAATGCACTTTTAGCTGTTCTATTGGAGTTGTTGGGCTTGGTGAATTAGTCTAGATCGCACTCAGTTATCTAAATAATTAGTACTCCCTCCGTTCCAGTTTATTTGGCATTATGGGAGTGTTTTCTGGTGTCAAGATTCATATAATGTCTAATGAACATGGATAGATAGGTTGTCCCGATTTAGATAATGTTCAATAAATCTGATACAATGCCAGAATGCTAAGTATTTTGGGACAGAGAGAGTACGTGGCTTTCACACAGACTTCCTGTGTCTTCTAGAAATCTCGTCCCGAGTGATGTTTCTATAGGATTGTATTAGAAAAATAGATGCTCATACACGGGTAGAAATATCAAATTTAGTTTTATGAATGCACGTGTGCACAGACTACGTCTATGAACACCTAAGAGAGAACAAGCCAACATATCTTAGGTCGACAAAGTCAAAAAAATGCACCTTGTTATCGATAGGCATGCCATCTATATATTACTGAAAGAATAATTAACCGTAAATATTTCACGTGTGCTTCAAACACTCGTATTATATTGGATATGTTCCACAGAAAAGGATGTAACCAACTTATTTAATGTTGTCTAGTTGAATATTCTTCAACTGATCATGATATAGTGCAACGAACACTGTAGCTGGACCAGAATTTCTTGACATCTATTGATGTGCTTCCCTTCTTTTTAAGAGGAGGTTAACTTGCAGTCATGTACTCATGTTATATCATTTATTTTCATGGACTTTTCACTAGCAAATAATGAAGACTTTTCATTAGCAAATGATATAAACAGGGGCATGTGTGTTAGTTGTACATGTGAATCATATGATGCTGAAGCGGAGGGGAAAACTAATAGGTACTCCTAAAAGAAAGGTCAGATTCAGGGCAGTATAGAATCCTTAAAAACACAAAAGTTCTTTTCCCGGAAGATTAACAAATAATAGAACCCAGGAATACATTGATTCACCGTGTGAAAGCACTGTTAATGTGAGGCGATTAAGAAAGGCTAGACGGCTTGGAAGGCCTGGTAAACCAACCACGCATTGCTGTCCTTATCCCAGCATCCTCTTGAATCACGTTTATTATATTGCTGCTAATTTTCTTATTCTTTCCTTGTTTATTAGGAGCAATTGACTGGCTTGGTCTACCCTGACATGTGTTAAGTACTCCATTAGGTGTGTGATCCAGCACTTATACTCTCTCAATCAGCATTCGTACCGGACTGCTTGCTGCCATTAACTGATGTTCCATCACGTGTTTTGAGTAGCTATAGCATCAAGGTCTTTGGTCATAAATAATAAGGAAATTTGACTGCTATAGCTAGAAAGGATGGAAGAAATTAATTAATTCGAAACTAAAGTGTCACGTCATCATTGTTTGTAGAAAGTCATTGTGGCTACAACTCTACTTTCTCAAATATGTCGTCTTAGGAATTTATTTTTCCTCACAGTTATCGTTTAATCTTTTAGACGTGTCTTCGAAAAGAGGCCTTACAAAAAGCTAGTGGAAGTAGAGGAAATGGGATTGAATGAAATGGTAGTTTGGGTACGACTTACTGATTAGAAGCTAGACTAGTTAAAAGGTGTAACGTCACTGGTGGATGAATCAGTTGACACCTTTTTCTAGCTATGTGTTCGATATATCATTATTAGAACCATAATCAGTTGACACCTTTTTCTAGATGTCTTTTTAGTGTAGTAGTACAATGTTATACACTGGCAGGCGTGTGGCATACACGCTTTAGAAATCTAAAACAACCTCTCAAAACAGAAAAAACGTTACTACATCAGCGTTGTCTCATAGAAGTCCTACAGTAGCTTTAGATCTGCACTAATCAATTGCATCTTTGGCGCTATTGCATATTCATAAGTTCCCTTTTTTTTATTCATAAATGAGAGTATAGGTAGAACTTCTACCTATCATATATAATTGAAAGTCAGAGTAGTAGTTCATTAGAAGGTGACACTAGAGAATAAATGATGATGCAACCTTAATGTGCAAGTTGAACTTGAATACCTTGGATCGATCGTGACGCCTTGTCGACCAAGTGGACTCACCCCACCTGTAGTGAAAATTTAGCTAGATTCAGTTACGTGCACGATCGATCATCAGTAAACAGTAATCATTTTTTGTCACCAATGTTGTATTTATGCATTGTCAACACATTGATGATTATATGCAACGTGAGTAATTGATTGTAGATGAAGGATCGAGTGAGGTGACCCTGGAAATGTGGCCGACACATGATTTTGGTGCAGATATATACACGGATACAACTCGATCCTTGGAACGCGTCATAAGCCATAAGCAACAGCTCCGTCCCTGTTTGCTAATGGCTGTACTCCTCTCGCTTTGCGACGAAAGCTACCTGTTCTGATATCCTCCCTTTGGTCCCGCTGATCTCTTTGTTGAGTAATCACGAGTCGTTCGTGGTATGCTTTATCCCAGAGCAGGAGTATACTACGTATACATGAAGCAATGTCGGACGGTCAATTGCCTGTTTGAACCATTAAAAAGACATTATAATCCAAATTAGGACGAGGCGTGCTCATATATATGCCCAAAAAGCACCTATATTGGGTACCACTCCCACTTCACTGCCCGTCAGCACGAAAGCTGTTTGCTAACTATATTTGCAAAACACTCACATACACGTTCGAGCACTCATCCCCATGAACATACACACGCAAATCTTACCCCTATGAACACCAACGAGAGACTGGGATGGCTTGATCTCAAGATTCACGAAGTCACCATGTACACCTCGTTGTCAACGAAGACATCAACGTACCACTGAAAGAATAAAATTAGCGGTAAAATGCATTAACCCAGATGGGTTGGGTCCATCCTAAGGAACCTAACCATTTGAGCTACGTTTAGTTTGCAACTACATATATACTATTGAATAATATATATGATGTATCCACAGAAACGTACATATATTGCTGATCAGTTTCTGTGGATCGAACATTGTCACATGTACCATGAATATGGAGAGTAATACAGGTTATCTCTTGCTGCCCTAGATAGTAGTACTAAATAGAGTTGTGCTATATGGATCGGGCAGATGCATAGATGCAATTTTTGCTAAGCTCATTAATTTCCTTGTTGCATAAATAGTATAAGCTTTTTTTTCTAAATATCGAATTTTTTCCCAAAAGCGCGGAAGAGTTATGCATCATTATAAGCTGACTGGCCGTTACATCTATTATCAATGCGCATACCCAGAGCATACGCAACACAGCAATGCGAAGTACTGAGAAATTACAAGTACAACCCTTTTGCTGGATTACTCACGAAGGGTACAAGTTCGATCGCACCAGCCTGAGTTCTAGTTTTCTGCGTCGCATCTGATCTGTAGCATCAACTGCGCGATCGTGGAGTTCTTCACCTTCTTCTCCTTCCATGCAGCGCCCAAACGATGAGCATGAACCGGGACTTGAAGCCTTACACGCCAGTGCTCTTGCTTGTTTCAGTCATATGATGGCATGGCATGCATGCAACAATTAATAAATTAACCATATGTGAAAGTATTAATCTCTAATGCAAATTAAATAACATCGTGCAGTTAAGTAACACTGGATCAGCCTAGCGCTGTAGCGACAGAGAGTTCATAGCATGTCTCACGATCTAGTGTCTGGTAGTGCATTCTCAACCTCATGAGCCATATGGAACATCAGCTAATTTGGGTCAACGTCGAGGTTATCTAAATGAAATCAAATGGAAAAAGGCTTAAACATGACACATATTGTTCAATTGGATAATATGTCCATTTTGGTCCCCAATGCAAGTGGACGGGCAATAACCTATGTATAGTTAGCTAACTTTGGGCCCTTTCTGATGACATTTTATGCCGAGTAATATTTTGCAAACTAGGATATGCGACATGGCACAATATAGTCTGTCGCTTTTAATTGGTTCATTTCCCCTCGAATCGAAGCCAACTCTCGCATTATATAGCTACTTTTCGATCTGTTTGAAGGGGAATTGCTGGTGATTTGTCGGAAGTCTGGACAAGTAGGTGTGCTGAATGACTCCATCAAACTATTTGAGTGACGTGTCACAGATTTATGTTCAAAAAATATCGTAGAATTAAAACTTGCATACGTATATGCATCCACACCTTGAACTAAAATAAAGTACATGGAACGACGTGTCATCAGGTAAATTTAATTCTGAGGATCGATCGGGAAACGCAGGTCACACAACACGAGAGGATCAAAAGACAGGGTTGTTGTCAGGCACATGTTTCAGATTGGGATCGGCAAAAGGAAAGAATTGAAGATACGCTCGTCTTAGGCTCTGTTCGTTTCTTTAGCACTAAATTTTAGAAGACTCTAAACAAAGAAAATTTAGTACTAAATAAAGTCTAATGACAAAACCTTTTTACAGATGGGTATATCTTTATGAGATGAATCTAAAGAGTCTAATTAATTTATGTTTTGCTACAATAATACTACAGTAACCATCATCTAAACACGGCTTACTTACCCTCATTAGATTCGTCTCGCGAATTAGACTTGTGGTGGCGTCGGCGTTGCACAGGCTGGTGAAGGAACGCAATGGTGTGGACATGCTCTGAGTGCAGAGGAGCTCGGCGCAGCGCGGAAGCTCGGGTGCGCCCGCGGGGAGTCGCCGGGTGGGCGCGTCTGCAGTGTGTGCGGGGAGGCGCGGGGCAGGGCGCCGCGCGACACGCAGCATGCCGGCTGTCGAGGTTGGCTAGCGCGGCATGGACGCACACCAGGTGTTCGTTGATTTGCTTGATAGCAGCAAGCTGACTGTAGAGAATACGCCGTCCATCCTGATTCCTCTAGTATTTGCATGTCAATGTTAACAATCATGCCCCTTGCAAAAAAAAAATGGTAACAACCATACCACACAATAGTACACACAAATTTATTCATAATTAATCTTAATTATATGCACAACATTAAATTTCTTGCAGACAATGAGAGTCTCTGGGTTGTATGACTCGTCTGTATAGTTGTTTGTATTATTGTTTGTATCATTATTTAGAGACGACCTTTGTCTATGAGTTGTACATGCCCTTATTCCTTTGTAACCTCATTTATTTTACTCTCGTAAATTTGTTGCCCTAAGCGTCAGGTTATAACGGTTTAGCAATAATGTATTCGTTATGCGCCAAAATTGCCTCAGAATATATTTTTTTTCAGAATCCAAGACCAAATGAAACTTCTATCACATCTTGATGTCGTTTGAACGATCGAGTTCAATACAAAGGCCCCTGTTCGTTTCCTTTAACACTAAATTTTAGAAGACTCTAAACAAAGAAAATTTAGTACTAAATAAAGTCTAATGACAAAACCTTTTTACAGATGGGTATATCTTTATGAGATGAATCTAAAGAGTCTAATTAATTTATGTTTTGCTACAATAATACTACAGTAACCATCATCTAAACACGGCTTACTTACCCTCATTAGATTCGTCTCGCGAATTAGACATGGGTTCTGCAGTTAGTTTTTGTAATTAAACTTTATTTAATACTTTTAAATGATAAGATTCTTTTATTTAGACCCCTATAAATTTTAGACCTCATGAAACGAACACCCCCTTAGTCTAGTCAAATTAAAGTTTGTGATCGCTGCCCGTAATTGCCATGGGGCCCTTTTTACCCCCCATCCAAGTGATCTGATAGGATCCAGTCAACATTGACAAGCGCAACAAATTAGACATAATCATTCAGGTTATCGTCCTTCAGATGTGATACGCGTACGGTTTCCCCTTTTACAATAGTTAATTTCTGTCACACATCTTCTGAGGATGATTGTAACCTAATTTTGAGCTATTGAAATATCCCCTTTGGTTCAAAAAATGAAAATATGTTGGCTATGATCGATGTGCAGAATAAACGTAGGCGTCCTTTTCCGGCGCAAACCAAATCGTATTCTTTAATAACTGATTAACATGTATGTCAGCATGCACTTGGCTGTTAGATATGATGATCACGGGCATGTGAAACCTCAAATGAAATAGTACCTGTTGCGAATTAGTTTAAGGTAGTTTGATGTCGTACGTGTTATGACATGGAGCACATATACTGTGTAGAGTTCGTATACACAATCAGGGATAGGGAGAACAAGTCATGATGCTCCATACCTAATTCATAGTTCTAGTATAAAGACTGATTTTAGGTCAGTTGTTTGGGGCAACCACAGTGGGAGCAAAATCAGTCCATATAGCCTTTAATACTACCTATAAACATTATGGAAATAGTCATATAGCGCAGTCCAATACCTCCTCAGAAAACATTTCAAGCAAGCAAAAACACATGTGTAGGCCTACTTCTGCATACTAATACAAATACAACTTTAATTTTGTCTTGCAATTACCTGCTACAAGAATGAGATTGTCTGTTTAGCCGTAGCATGAGCTACCCATTTAGGCTTCTAGTTTTCAAAAGCTACTTGTATAAACAAATTTTGTTAGAGTTTGAGGAGTTGATTTTTACGGATTGGCTTTTGAATGAATGGCATTATGAATACCCCCTCAGGAAACATTTCAAGCAAGCAAAAACACCTACTGTAACTACTTCTGCATACTAATACAAATACAAATTTTGTCTTGCAATTACCTGCTACAAGAATGAGATTGTTTTTTTTCTAATTTTAAATATTAGGCAAAGTATTAAAAGCTGCAAATAGAAGGTGCATTAGCCAACACTTCTTAATTATAAACTGGGGAATATCGTTTCCAATCTTTGTATTGCCAGACACGACAGGTTTTTATTAGAATATTGTCAGTCATCCGGCTGAGATCAAAGGGAACAAAATCATTCATTGAATATTAGCCTTTGCCTCATCATGCTGCAACAGCACCCAAAACCCCAGCCTCGAAGTTCATGTAAGAACATTTTTTTTGTGTGTGTGCATCCTGCATATGTAAAAGCAAGTTTCTTTTCGATTAGAAGCAAGTTTGTTTGCCTTTGCTAAAAAATTGATCATTTCAGATGTTGAATTTTGGATGCTCGATTAGACCATCGTTTCAACACGTCGTTCTTTCTGGTGAATGCTTATGGCGGCTCGTGACCGGCCGGTACACCAATCCATTGCCTTGTCTAATGCAGACTATACGGATGTCTCCCGTGGTCACAAAAGTGCGTGAGTGCGTGCATACTCGGCGCACGCACACGGGAACGGAAATGGCGAGCCCTATCGCTTCTCTGTGCGCACGCACGGGAGAATCCCACCACTTTTGGCAAGCACCGTCCATATTTGGGATTTGCATCGGATAGCCCGACGGGACTGGGGCACTGGGCTGCCGCCGCGCGCATAGCTGACGTACATCTTACGCCGCCGCTCGCGCATCGGCGCTACCGTCACCTTTATGGTTGG
>LAPY01001840.1:27209-43023 GCA_000970635.1 Eragrostis tef
GCCGCCGCTCCCTAAAGCACGGGGATCTTTTGCGGTTTTGCGATGGGGTTGGTACAGTATAGATGTGCGGTTGCCGGGCCTGGCTGGGGGCTGGGTAAACGAAGCCAGGTTTCCCTTTTATATACCAGAGCGCGAGAGGCCCGTGCTGCGACCTGCGAGTCGCCGCGCTTGCTTTTGCTCGCCGGAGCGCGTCGCCGAGATGCACGAGAACGCGGACTCGGACCGGGACCGGGGGATGGTTGCCGACCCGACTCGACACGTGTGAATCGTTTGCCGTTTGGACATGGCAGGGATTCTTCTGACTAGGGATGAAAACGGATAGGAGCGGAGCGGATAATGCCTTCCTCATATCTTAATCCATATTTTTTCAACGGATTCGGAGCGGAGCGGATAACATGCGGATGCGGTTATAGATACGGATATTTTCGGATGTCGGAAACGGAGCGGTTTCGGGCCGGAAGCGGGTCGGAAGCGGAACTTTAAAGGTCGGATATAATATGTCTATCATATCAATAGAGAATTACATGTTCATAAATAATTCATCAAAGGATGTAAAATAGCTAGCAGCAACCATACAATATCCAAAGAAATCACACCATATCAACGAGTTCTTAGTTTATAAAATATAAAAGGAAGCACGTAAAAAAATTGTTCTCAAGCAAACTCCTCCGATTTCTCTTTATTCTCTGCTCTAGTCTCGCCATTACACCATGCTCAAGCCTCATCATCACTGGGCATTTGTTTTTCCTACAATATTGTTAATTATTATATTATGAATGAATAGCCAGAAATATATTTGCACATCCCTCAAAACAAGTGCACGACTGCCATACCTTATCCTCGAGATCCTCCAAAGTCAAATTGGCAATAAGCGTCTCTGCAACCTCCAGATCATTGAGGACAGATCCCACCCCTTTATTAGAGCCTTGTAAAATTGTGAAGTGAGGTATATCAATTAGTATAAAAGAATTAAAAACTGGAAATTCATTTCAGAATGAGATGCAACATAATTTATCACCTTTTCTAGATGCTGCCACCCAATCTTTTGTACAGATCAATGCTTCGACCATCTCGGGTTCAAGACGGCTACGAAATGGATCAACAACACGCCCCCCGGCACTATTTTCACCCCTACTTCTGACGCCGCCCCGGCTTTTTAATTCGTGTTGACTCGTGTGTTTGGTGTTGGGAATTAAGTTCCTTCCAAACTAACGTGTGTCGTGTAAAATCCGTGCTCCGGTATGGAGAAAAACAATCGTGCTGATGACACTCTCTCTTCGTTCCACCGCTAAAAGAGAGCTTTAAGCACGACCGTGACGGCAACACTTGCCTCGTTACTTCGTTAGACAGTGATGTCTGCCGGATGCAGTCAAAAGGATTCGTCTCAAGTTACCAACGGCGGTGTCGAGCTAGCCAAGTCTACCGTTCGGTCAATGGTTTTATGGTGTCGTGTTGCCCTTCATTCTTTCTTCAGTGGGGATAATTAATCGTTTGCAGAGGACTTGCATTATCATTCATGCACAGGAACACAGGGTTTGCGTAGCCCTCTAATCCTCGATTCCGTACGGTCCGGCAGCTGAGCTGACAAAGGTGTCGCGTGCGGAGCAGCGGAGGCACGCTCGATTTTCACCGAATGCTTCCCCCGTGGAGACAAATCAGGTGCTCGATCCCAAGTTCCCAACTCTATGTTCTAATGCATTGCATCTGGCCTCCGGGTTCAAACAATGGAAGCAACCCGTACAAGTAACACATTATAATATGCTACTAACATTATTAGTGATGGAATGAAATAAAATAAGCAGCACAAGACTCTCATCAAAGCCTTCTCGTACCATGAGAAGGAAGTCAAACAAACGCCTTGAGACGTCCTGTATGTGGACCCATAATAAGGGACCTATAGTATTCAGGTTTACCAGTTTTTCATGGCACCTCGACCTAGGATTAGTTCGTGCCAAAATTCATCAACGAGAGTAAATGAGTGTTGTATGTGTATGTACATCTCGCGACATGTGAGCGAGGAAGCTGGAGCCGTGGAGCCGGCGCGCCCACGTAGCCCGGTTAGCCGACCGTCGGTCCGTGCCGTCGATCTACCGATGGACGTCGCCACGCTAGAGATATTTTCCCCGGCGCAACTGGCTGTCGTCGGCGCGCGGTGAGATGCCGCGAGCCTGACCAGGAAGGTATCTTGCGGGCACCAGGCTATCAGAGCCCTTTTTTGGCATGATGTCGACCCGGTCCCGGGATCCTGGCGAACGTGGCCGGTGCTAGCGTCCAACAGCGCCGACTCCTATGTCGAATTGGAATGCACAGCAGAGGTGCGGTGAATGAAATTTAACTGTGAAAACCGCGACGGCCGATCGATGCGAATGCGGCGTCGACTTCTTCCCGGCACCGGGACGAGGCGTCCGCGTCGTGTTATGTATGTTGCGGCCCGGGGCCGAGTGGCCGCGGCGCCCGCTCCGATCCGTGGTGGTGGAGATTACAGGAGACGACGGCGCCCCACCCGCCCAGCGCGCGGGGCTCTGATCGCGTGGTCGGCGATGGAACACGTACGGCTGCGGCAACCAACACTGAAGACCAGGGCCCGGCCGCAGCGTCGTGTGGGTCGTTGTGTGTGACTGACCACCTCCTCACTTGTGACTTGTGGACGAGGTGGAGACGCCGGGATTTCTTCAGGATCACAGGATGGGAATGGGTCCGCATTCCGCCCGCTCACGGTCGATCGGCTCGCCGTTCCGGCATGGTTTTCTCCGTCCAAACGGAGACGGGGGAGAGAAATATCAGGGGTTTTTGGACTAGACACACACAAGTACGGGGCGCCGGGGGCGGGTGTGGTATGCATGGGCGGCGGCGCTACGCTCCGGAAATGCCGCACCGCCGTGCACTGGCTGTGTCTGGGTGTACTACTACTACTACTTTAACTGGTACTATGGTCGGGCTGAAAATTGCGGTACTCTGGAAGTATCGCAGCACAACCTGTGGCTAGGCGCCGCTGGAGCGCAGGGCCACCATTCGTTTACAAATTGTCGGTTTGCTAGCCTACTTAGATGAGATGATGCGAACGCCAGTCCACAAAATGAGGTTGGGAGTTAGGCGCTCGCATGGGATGTCATCAGCATACGCACGTCGGTATGGTATCTGCAGTGGGTATAGAGGGGAAAGCGTTGCGTTTTTATTTTCTTATTACTCATTTGTAAAGCGACTGCTACAGGGATATTATAAGCAGAAATGGGCAAACTGTATGTATACTGCACGTAGGAATGTAAGTAGCCGGAAAACCATGTTCGGACACTTTTTAATTGCTCCGCCCATGCCTCGTGGTTCCTCCAACGTCGTCGACTATGACTCTATGAGTCAACACAAGCGCTCCGGCCTAACTTAATTTCTTTTGCTCAGTATGAAGCTAATCTACTTTTAGTGAGGTGATCGCACAGCTATATATAGCTTGCTTATTACTGCCACCACTCCCTAATCTATATCCATCCGACTCCTACTAGAGAAGTGGAGTATATTGCCACATGCACGGCCTTCGATATTTTTTCTTGGACGGAGAAGGGGGTTGGTTGGGGGTGGGAGCATCGCCATCGCCATGGCCGGTGCTGCGCCTTAGGTTGTTCGATCATGCCCTTGTCCTTTCCGCTTGGATGGGGACCTGCACCGGGAGAGCCTTTTAGATCCACTAATCGTGGGCGTAATAAGAAATCTCCCTCGCGACCCGCGGTTGTGGCCGGCAGAAGAGCACGAGGTCCTCGTGCAAGCATCCAGCCTGAATTGTTTTCTTGGTCCCCAAAGCTTCGATCATCTGCAGCTAGGTGCTAGTAGGAGCTAACCAACCCACATACAAAGCGATTGCGTCGCCATTCTGCCTAATTCACATCGATTAGTACTTTGATAAACTGTGTTGCGATAGCTGAAAAGTACTTTGATAGAAGGTCATTTTTAAGACCAGCCTGGTCCCTTTGTTCCATCTCTCCATTAACTTTAGCCTATTTTTCCATTTTGAGGTACTTTTGTCTAGTAGTGTTCCTTCCATGGCTGAAACGTGGGCTATCGAAGGAAGAGACTGCCCAAAGATACTCCCTATCGCCTGGGCGGATGGTCTGTGCAGCAAAGTCAGTGACAGGAATTGGAAAGGAAAACGAGGCTTTGCTCTGCTCCCCGCCACCGTGTCCTCTCTTCGCGCCATCCGTTCTACTAGCTGCAGAGGCAGTTTCTTCACGCACCGCCTCCTGTACCGTTGTGGTATGCTGACCGGAGCAGCCGGAAATGCCGGTGAACCATCAACCTCATACACGGAGGAATACACACATGTAGTATTGCGTCACGTCCCATTGCCATTGAAGCAGACAACATTTATTAAGCACTGCTTAGTTTCCGTTCAGCTGGTGGACGGTAGTACGGTACGTAGCACAGGGGCAAGGTACCAATTCAATGCAGAACGAGTAGTTCCGGGTACATGGTTCGGAAGCAGACGTTGATAGACGGGTACACGGTTCGGAAGCAGACGTTGATAGAGCAGGGGAAGTCCAGCGTCCCGGCAGAGACGCGGCGGCATCAGTTAGCGCTTCCACCATTTCTTCTCCATGTTCGTTGATCTCATGAGCGAGGGAGGCGAAGTTTGCTGCTTCGTTCTCGAGCTCTGCAGATTGTTCGGTCATTTTCTGGGGATCGAGAGCGGGGAAGATGATCAGTCATTGTATGGATTGCTGATCGTGTGACAATAAAAGGCACTACGTAGTGGTCCAAGTTTTTTTTT
The DNA here is from genome assembly GCA_000970635.1 of Eragrostis tef. Classification (NCBI taxonomy): domain Eukaryota; kingdom Viridiplantae; phylum Streptophyta; class Magnoliopsida; order Poales; family Poaceae; genus Eragrostis; species Eragrostis tef. The sequence continues at coordinate 31,966 of LAPY01001840.1, forward strand.
TTAAGGAATTGTGCTCCTAAGTTTTGCGCGCAGCGTCCACAAATAAATGCACATGACGTGCGATTCAGTTACCGCGAGTTTCTCCTGCCGCTCCATGAGCTTATTTTTTGCTGCGGCCGCGGCGGCAGCAGCGTCCTGCAATGGAATAATATATAGAGAATTCGGTAAACCAACATGAGATGATGACCTAGGGCGAACTGTGAACGGAAAGGAAAAAAGAGGTATACCCCTTTAAATTTGTATTGGGTGAGTATCTCTTGGGTGCTTTTCTTCCGTGGCGTCTGAACGTCACTTGATCCTTCAAATAGTTTCTCTCTCTGGACCTCTATCAGACAGGCGGCATTATGATTAGAAAAAGCAAAGCCCTCTAGCACTGTCAAAGTGGAAACTATTGCCTATACGGTTATACCGGCCTTGCTCTTCTTGTTCAAAATGGATGTGGACGATGATGATGATGATTTTGACGGTGCCTCTTCATCGATCTTGATGTCATCTGCATGGGATTATACTTGGCTAAGTATGCGCCACAGGCAAAAGGTGAGACAGACAGACAGAGAGAGAACCACTTGTCAATTCTTGGGTTGGTCTTGGTCCCTTATTTCCCATCGACAATTCAATAAGAAAAGTGCCTTGCTTGCCAACGAAAATTCCTTTCGATTATGTGTTTCTTTTCAAAACGATTTAAAATGATATCGCCAAGGATTCAAGCTGTTGGATCCTGCAATAGCATTTTTAGGCGAAACAAACATTCAAACATAGAGCGGATGTAAGGGGTAAACAGACATACCAAATCAACAAAGAACGAGCGGTTTGTACCTGAAATCCAAATTCAGATATGGTTACACGCAACAAAGGCCACAGAGCAACGGGGGGAAGAGCTGCAAACTGTAAAATGCGGGATAGGAGGCAAAGCGACGAAAGAGATTAGGGCCATCTTTTGTTGGTCACCACATTTAGCCCCCTTAAAGTGTGGCTCGCCACAATGGGCTGGTGCCGTTATTTTTGGGCAACACAATTCTGGCTTCTTATTCATTCTTTTTTTTTTGATAAGCCAAAGAAACAGTTTTTTTTTGAGCAACTACCACAGAAACTCCATGTTGAAACAGGGAATAGCTCGTGCGAAAGTATGGGAATACTATCATCATAGCCCTTCTCGATTGTCCGATGGGCCTCTAAGCCCTCTATGCCGCAAAGATTTGCCCAGACCAAGCTCGGATTAGCAGCTCTACAAAACAGAGCCAGAAGCATGGAAGGATAAAACAGAAATGGAACAAAAATATTGAACCACGCTTTCTCTTTAGCTGATCGTCAGCGGCCTCGAGATTTCGTCGGTGAAAGCCGTCGACGGTTCTCAAGTCCCGGTTCCCCACCACCGGCGGTCGCAGGGGATGACATACCTGAACTGCGAGGCATCGGCTGGCAGTCGCTAGCTTCTATCAGCATACGGATCGTAGTGGGCAACATCATGCAAAAGCTCCACTACCACAGAATCATAGGCTTACGCAAGGTACTAGTACAAATCTGGAGGCGCAGTTCAGCAATTACATCTGTCTATCAAAGACAAATAGTCGTGCAGTTCTTAAGGTGTAAATTAACTTCAATTCACTAAGCTGCCAACCATCAAGGAAACTGGACAGTCTCATCAGTTGTTAACCTTTCACAAGACGTTTGTTCGAGAAAAAAACAAAATCACAGAACCTGCGGCCCAACCTGCCTACTTATTGTAACTCTGACAATAAGTAAAGGTATATTGTTTTAGCCTTCAGTTAATTGATGTTAACAGGAAACTGATGTTAGATTAGACCACACAAACGGGGTCTAGAACAAAAGTGCTTTCCATTCGCTTTCACCAAAGCTGCTACTCCTGCTGTTAAACCCGCAAAGATAAAGGAGGAGATTAAGTGTTGTGCGTTCCGTCCAGCTGCACATGAGATGAAACCATGAACATAATTTCCAGAGTAAACGAGTACTACACATGAGATTAAGAAGCATGACACTATCGAGAACTTCTGGACTCCGGTAAGAAGTATCAGCAAGCAGACCTTGGCTAAGAGAGAAAGTGGTCGCAGTAATCCCTCCAACTATGATTGCTGACGCCACAGGAAAGTACTGCAATTCCAAAAAAAATTGCAAAAGGTTGTGCATGATTGCATATGCCAAAGCAGAGTTGTTTAACCATACAACAGAGGTGTTCCTCATCAGACAAATGTAAAGGTCCGACTAAATTAGGAAAAATAAATTATTACCGAAGCAGATTCAAATCCACCAATTTCAAAAGGCCTGCCTTGGCTGACTGTATAATAACCACTAATAAGGTCTAGAGCATCCTGAAGATGAAAATGAAACATTAAAAAGCGGCATAACATAAGCATAAAATTCACAGAATGTGCAGGAACAAACAGAAGGGAGTTGGCAGAGACAATCTAGCGTGAAGCATTGAAAAAATAATTAATTCTTTGATATGGTTGAAAATTTGCCTATGAATCAATATATCACATGGTACATCTTTAAAAATGGAAAAAAGAGAAATGATACAATGGACTGTTTCTGCTACACCACACAAGGCTTAGTTAAGTGGATCGATTGTCAATATGTACAGCAAATATTGACAGCAATGTAAAAAATTACAGTATAGTTACAACTTACTTGTCGCACTCCATCATGGAAATTATTCAAATAATATCATGAAAGAGCACTCATGCCATCTTTAATTAATCCAGGTAAAGTCTGCCTCCCATATCTGTATTATCTCAGAAGTTCTTGAAGTTAGCCAAGCTACACGTATAGCACAATTCATGTAGGAAACGCTAGAAAATACCTCACTAGATCCCCTTTCAAAGCATAAGAACCAGCATACTCCAAGCTTAGCTCATCACCATGCTCAACCCATACTGCCAAGAATGACAAAATATGTCAAAAAATATCTTTACTGTCAAGAGTAAACATTTAGCAATAGAAAGATGCTTACATTTTTTGAATGTATCATTAATGTTATCAGAGAGAGAAATGCTTTCAGCCATTGATAAAGCCCCCATCTGCTGCAACTGGGAATCCAACGATTTTCTCGCAAGGAAACTCTGTCAAGCAGGAGTGTTCCAAAGGAATTAATTATTATGATATGAAACGATAAACTCATTGTTCACTAATACATTTTATAAAATCATTTGAAGTCTTTCTACTCTGTTCTACCTAGTTTTCATTCGAAATGCGCAAGAAGCGCGGAAGGTACATCATTACAATGCACTTGCATAATCTTTAAGCCCGGGGAACTATTTAGCAAAACCTACATCACTCAACACTTCCTATATACTGATGATCATTAGGCGGAATTAGCTATGTTACGATATAAGCGGCATTATTATGGTCAAGTTGATATGTAATTGGATTAAAAATATATATAGTATCAGCTTTTCGATGGAAAAATGCAAATCATCGTAGCCCAACAATGTCAACACTCATTAAGTGCCATCAATAAAGAGCGATGAGGATATATCATATATGTTAATAAATTTGTTTTGAAACAAGTACACTATTTATCAAATTGAACCACAGAATTAAGATGGAGCAAACCTGTGTTACATTTGTACGGTCCAGGCAATCAATGCAATTCGACCTAACTACACCACTTTGCTCCAGCAAGATCTCACCTTTGGAATTGATAAGGAAATATCTGCTCAGCTGGCCCAGAAAAGAATCAAGAGCAAATTACTTGCCACAGTTAAACCTTTCGTTGAAATAACTCTAAAGTAGTATAATCAAGAACTAATAAAAAGCATTAAACGTTGTATCTTTCAAATTACCCTTGTTTTTGAATGCATTCCTCAATTTGACTGTAGAGAACTTGCAAGTTACCAAAGTTTCCTCCACGACAAACATGATGGAAATCAAAATGCACATACCTGTAAGATGTAATGGCGACATTAAGCATATAACAAACAAATTTCATGTAAATGCTAACTCTGCAAGATGGTTTTCATTTCATCATAACAGAGGTCAATAGAAGAAATGAAAACAAAAAACCTGATGCTGGGAATTTTTTCCATTTCAGCAGCAAATGCATTGCTTAAATTTCCTTCATCACCGCGCTGCAAGCAGCAACGAATTAGATAAAAATATCAGCTGTCACAAGGTCCAAAAAGTAAACTGCTCACATGATCCTACTGTACCAACTACCATACAGGAAAAAAAACTGGTTGAATAAACCTCAGGCTCAAAATGCACCATGCCAGGGATATGAACTTCCGTATATTTTGGAGCGAATGGAGCCTTGTCTCTTTTTATTTAATTTTTTTGAAATATATCAAACATATGTCATCCGCTTCTCCGAGGGCAAAAAGTACTTTAAAACAAATTGACTTTTGTTTCAATGTTCATTTACTAATTTTGCCTGAAATCAAGAAAATGGGGGAGCAACTTGACTAGCGGCCAGTACAAACTCAGTTCTTTCTCTTGAACAAATCTAAAGGAACAGATAACCTGTGCCCGATTCCACACATGTTTGTTGAGAATTGGTATTTAAGCCAAACAGCAAATACAAGGCTGATTAACATATCATATAAATGTGTCTGCTTCATGAAACCACATAAGAGACTCATTCGTTTAATTAATGTTAGTGCATTACATCAGCATATATTAAAAACTTACTTTATCCGTCAAATCAAGAACAAGTGTCTCGCCGTATCGTTGTGAAAGATCATGAAAATGCCGTTGAACAACCTTCGGCTGTGGTCAACAGATGTTTGAGAGAAGTGAAGAGGTTACATTCAGTATGCAGACCATTACAGATGAAAATAATGACAAGCATATCTACTGCTCCCAGAGGGCTCGTTCTGGTGCACCGGCGAGAGTGCATGAAAATTTTCAACAAAAATACAGAGGAATAGTGCATGTTGTCATCTATCATCATATAAATTTTTAGACGAAACGAAAACTTGTGCAAGATGCACCAAAAAAGAGAAATCAACACACGAATAACAAAGAGTTGGGTCTGACATAAATAGTTGCAACCCACTACTTTTAAGGTTTATTTTCTCTTTTTTAGTGCTTGTCAAACAAATTATTGCTACGTCTTAAATTTATGTGCTAATAGACGACAACATGCACTATGCGTCCATATTTTCCCTAGAACTTTTTTAACACATTTTAGAGTGATTCTTGCAGGCAGGAGCGCCGGAGCACCTATGGTCCTGGGAACACCTGATATGCTCTAGTCTCAAATAATAACAAGAAGTGCTTACAGTCTCTTCATGTTCAATAACGCTGAGCCGCGGTTTATAGCTCAAATCCACTATTTGCTCCCAGAGAAGTGGAATGGAGCCCCGAACCTAACAATGGAACGAGTAACTGAGTAAGCTTGCAAAGCATCAGAAATGGGAATGATATAGCTAAATGACATGATAAGAGTTTCATGGATAATTAACTGTGTATGCATGATGTGTTGTACCATATGCAGAATACCACTAAAGAAGGTTAAACTAGCAGGCATTTATGGACAGAAATGATTCTTAATCAAAGCAGATGGGCGCTCCCTGAATTCTACAAGTATCCGTATCATTAGGCATAACTATAAAAGGTATTATATCATGCTTGACTAAGGGGGGAGGTGTTTATTGCGGGATGATACAAGTACGCCCGCCAGTTTGAGAAAGAAAAAGGGTAAAAAGGTCAACACTAGAACTAATGATAGGCCATTAGAATGTTTCATGATCATCCAGAAAAAAGGAAGTCTAACTCATTATATCATGAATTTACCTGTATAAATGAGGATGTGAAACCTTCATACTCAACCATCTGTTCTGTTTCAACAAAATTTGCCGTGGCACCTTCAAGGTTTGCACCCCTTCTCCACATTCTTGTTCCTGCAGTGAGTGAATTATGCATTACAATTTGGAAAGTTCAACTAAAGATTCAAGAAGTGACAAATGAAAAGAAAAAAGAGAGAAGAAAATGCAACCTAGACGCCTGTTGCACCTCCTTGAGAATAATGTTATTCTAACAGGTGTGTCCTTCAAGGTAAATTGCGCTGATTGAAAACGTAAAAATGTTAAGGATAGACCAAAATTTCCAGAAGAGTTCATCCTTTAAGTATTGGAGAACAGTGTGATAATGTTTTGACTTTTGGTATGTCATATATCCATTCAAAATTAGGATATCAAAATAGAGAAGCCAATGCTACATAGAAAAGGCAAGTATAAAGTACAAAAAATAGTGTGTCATGAAATATTCAGTATCTGGATATTTCCTTGTATCAGTGGGATGATGAACTCATCAAGCTGCAACAAAATATTGACAAAAATACATAAGAACATAAGCAACGCGAAAAAGGTTCATCAAATACTTGTTTTCAATCCCTTCATAAATGATTACCTTAGCTTCAATAAGCTCCTCAAGTAAATTTTTGTTCCAAATAAAACGTGGATCAGCCTAAAAGAAAAGAATAGTGGGCATGAAAGATTACTTTTGGCACACTGTCTGATCCTTATCAGGAAACAGGTTAAGGCAGACTTTCTGTATACTAAGTAAGCCAAAACAGTTGGGATATATCAAGTGCCAAATCATGGAGATAAATCATCACGAACCTGCTTCCATAGTGGTTTATGTATCCTCCCAGCAGCCAACTTTGATGCCCTCTGCAAGCTACAAAAGTGCTTATTTTTATTGCTGCGGTCAGCTTCAAAAACAAAGGGTGATGTGTCGTCGCTTTTTTGTATCTCCTTTGATACAAATCCAGTGTAACAAAAAAATGTACCAAAAAGAGACATCTGGAAGATGAGATGATACAGTCATATGTTATCTACAACCTATTAGAAGGAACCTAATAGATCATGCATCTAGAATCCTACTACACATTTGTAAGGAACAAGGAAACCATACTAGGCAAGCAATTGGATTTTCCTCGATGGATGCTGAGCTAAGTTTCCAATATTCAATTTTATTTGTGAACAAAACTGCCACTACAATGTACGACACCAATTCTAGTAACTTATATGATGAAGAACATGTTAAATGAATCTTTGTCGTAGATAGTTATAGGCCTTTTTCAGAACTAACGGTTCTGTATCTTTCAATTGCCTTATTCAGGTACATTCAAGACAAAATACTTACTTTAGTGTCAAATCCCTGTCATATGAGTAGTGCAATCCACAAGTTGATTCTGCAATTCTCAGAAGAGACATGAAGTACGCCTCATCTTTTTTCTGCAGGCAGATAGCGTAGAAAAGTTAAATGCAGCGACCGAGTACCCAAAAAAAAGGACAATCCGTGTATGCTTGTGGCAAAACAATGTAAATGAAATTGCGCGGTGACCATTTTTTCATACTTCCTGTGAGGTTAAGTGCTTTAAAGCCTCGTTGCAGCATAAGAATTTCATTGATTTTGCATGATACACAGGGGAACCCTGATAAGAGCCAGCATCATTTCGAGACGTGATGACAAGCACGTAGCTTCCTGATGAAAACAAAGATTTCCAAAGTGAGAGGACTCCATGAAAGTTAGAATTCCATATGACAGGAAAATTAGCAATGCTAAAGAGGGGAAAAGTATTGGCCCACTTCACTAAAATATAAATTCCATGTCCACAGAAGTTAGTAATGCTAAAGCAAGGGAAATTACAAATAAGACAAAAGATATAACTTCGGTTCTTCTGAGGCTCCGAGCAGCACAAAGAATGTCAAGTTTTGGATTTGGAATGTGTGAGATTATTACACCCTGCTATACTATACGCAGGAGAGACTACAGCTACTGAACAGTACCAACCTCTACTTTCCCCTCAAACTTTCATTTTTGGCTGCCCCTATAGTTGGTCATTGCATATTCGCTTGTTTTATCTTCAGGGACTATGGTAATCTGCTGCATGTGTGATCTATAAAACCACATTCAAATAAAACTCTGGAATTTCCCTCAAAAAATACAATTCCGGAATAGATAAAAAATGAATATGGCTGTGATTGAGGCAATGATATCATAGCAGTGGCACACTGTCTGATCCTTATCAGGAAACAGGTTAAGGCAGACTTTCTGTATACTAAGTAAGCCAAAACAGTTGGGATATATCAAGTGCCAAATCATGGAGATAAATCATCACGAACCTGCTTCCATAGTGGTTTATGTATCCTCCCAGCAGCCAACTTTGATGCCCTCTGCAAGCTACAAAAGTGCTTATTTTTATTGCTGCGGTCAGCTTCAAAAACAAAGGGTGATGTGTCGTCGCTTTTTTGTATCTCCTTTGATACAAATCCAGTGTAACAAAAAAATGTACCAAAAAGAGACATCTGGAAGATGAGATGATACAGTCATATGTTATCTACAACCTATTAGAAGGAACCTAATAGATCATGCATCTAGAATCCTACTACACATTTGTAAGGAACAAGGAAACCATACTAGGCAAGCAATTGGATTTTCCTCGATGGATGCTGAGCTAAGTTTCCAATATTCAATTTTATTTGTGAACAAAACTGCCACTACAATGTACGACACCAATTCTAGTAACTTATATGATGAAGAACATGTTAAATGAATCTTTGTCGTAGATAGTTATAGGCCTTTTTCAGAACTAACGGTTCTGTATCTTTCAATTGCCTTATTCAGGTACATTCAAGACAAAATACTTACTTTAGTGTCAAATCCCTGTCATATGAGTAGTGCAATCCACAAGTTGATTCTGCAATTCTCAGAAGAGACATGAAGTACGCCTCATCTTTTTTCTGCAGGCAGATAGCGTAGAAAAGTTAAATGCAGCGACCGAGTACCCAAAAAAAAGGACAATCCGTGTATGCTTGTGGCAAAACAATGTAAATGAAATTGCGCGGTGACCATTTTTTCATACTTCCTGTGAGGTTAAGTGCTTTAAAGCCTCGTTGCAGCATAAGAATTTCATTGATTTTGCATGATACACAGGGGAACCCTGATAAGAGCCAGCATCATTTCGAGACGTGATGACAAGCACGTAGCTTCCTGATGAAAACAAAGATTTCCAAAGTGAGAGGACTCCATGAAAGTTAGAATTCCATATGACAGGAAAATTAGCAATGCTAAAGAGGGGAAAAGTATTGGCCCACTTCACTAAAATATAAATTCCATGTCCACAGAAGTTAGTAATGCTAAAGCAAGGGAAATTACAAATAAGACAAAAGATATAACTTCGGTTCTTCTGAGGCTCCGAGCAGCACAAAGAATGTCAAGTTTTGGATTTGGAATGTGTGAGATTATTACACCCTGCTATACTATACGCAGGAGAGACTACAGCTACTGAACAGTACCAACCTCTACTTTCCCCTCAAACTTTCATTTTTGGCTGCCCCTATAGTTGGTCATTGCATATTCGCTTGTTTTATCTTCAGGGACTATGGTAATCTGCTGCATGTGTGATCTATAAAACCACATTCAAATAAAACTCTGGAATTTCCCTCAAAAAATACAATTCCGGAATAGATAAAAAATGAATATGGCTGTGATTGAGGCAATGATATCATAGCAGTTCATACCATGACCAATTTCTAGTATAGAATAAGATATTGCCAAAAATAAGATCCTGGGTGCAAAAGCATAATTATTTGAATGGAACTTTTTTACTTTCATCGTAACTATATCTCAGTGTCACACCTGTGATTTTTTGTGTTCATAAACTAAGAGATCAAGATTCTGTTTTAGAAATGATGTCAGTACATACTATACAATGAAGCACGGTGGAATGAAAAATAACCAAAAACAGATCCAGGAGCATCGTTAATCACTCAGTTTTTCCTCCACATGTTACTGGTCGCACAATAGTGATCGGTAATGGATTTTTAGAGTCTTTTGGTGCTGGCTATAACATTTCTGTTAGCCACCAAATGCATTCATGATGCACTTTGCAGCGGATGTGAATCGACAAACCCTATTATCAGCAAATATGTCAAACTGCAAATGCAATAACACTGAACATGGTAGATTAACTTAGAACAAGCTAAGAATTAATATATTACTAAATTTAGAAGTTCCAATGCAAAAAAAATGGCAGAATTTATGCACTTTTCATTTTCTCTAAAGTTGTAAAGTATGAGTGGTCACTTCTCTGACATGCATAAATTAGCCAGGGACAAATAATCTTGTGTTAGGAAATAACCTTCAATTCAATTTCAGAGAGAAATGAACAGTCCAAAAGGTTGCCCCGAACCCCCTCCAAAAGGGTAGAAAGGGCGAGCAAAAAGCCATTTATTTACTAGAATGTTGCTCACCCAAGTACTTGGACTACTCTTTTTGATTGGAACATTGAAGAGCAGAAGAGAAAATAAAAATAAAAAGTCAATTGCTCAGAGTTGGTTCCTTGGAGTTCCAGCAGGACTACATGCCAGTTGCCAGTGACACCACACCACAATACTACAATTTATGAAATCAAATGTATGGATATCACTGTGCAGAAACTAGCTCAAGATGGCTTTCGAAAAAAAGAAACTAGCTAAAGATGAATAATCTGCTGTTAAGCAACAACCATCAATATCATTTCACAACGAAATGAAAGTAAGATAAAAGATAAATAAGAAATCGCTCAGTGTTGTTAGTAGACCCATTTCCACAATATATTTGATGAAATCACATTTACGGACATCACAATGCAGGAAAAATCACAACAAGAGACAAATATGATCCGAGGTAGCTCGCAAAATTAGGCAGCTCACCGGCAAGCAACTTGATGATGCCCGCCACCCCGTATATCCTCGAGACCTTGCAGTCACTCCCCGCCGCGGCTTCCTCTGCACGCGAGCAAGAGCAAAAGCCAGAAGGTGAGCCACCGCCGGCGCACCGATTAACGAGACCAGCACCTAAACAACTCAAATACGGACGACGCGCCGCGAAACTTCGCTCAGCGACGCGTCCGGTGAGGTTCTGCGTGGTTCAGAGCGGATCGTGACCTGTGGAGAGCGTGCGGAGGGAGCCGTCGGAGCGGGCGACGGCGAACCCGCGGCCCTCGCCGTCGAGCGAGCGGATCACGTAGCGGTCGCGGAACTCCCGCAGCTCGAGCTCGCGGCTGCAGGCGCCGGGCCGGAGGGGCTCCTCCGCGAGCAGCGGCGCCGCGTC
>LAPY01001840.1:44703-55327 GCA_000970635.1 Eragrostis tef
CAGGCACCGGGGCGGAGGGGCTCCTCGGCGAGCAGCGGCGCGTCGTCGGCGTCGGTCTCCATCGGCCGGCGAGCCGGTGGACCCTGGTCTCGGTCTGGATTGGTGACGGCTGCTCGGATCCGAAACGGAAGAGCAGGCGTGTAACGTGTTGCTGATCTGGTATCACATGTGGGCCACATTTGGAGTAAGTCGTTGGGCCCGTGGGCAGTTGGGGGAAAGGGGCCCGCCGGATGCGTGCGACCAGGCGTTTCGCGGCGCCGGCCGGACTGGACAGCCGTGCGGTGACCGCGGCGTCTGGCTTCGCGCTCGTGATTTTGGCCTGTTGGGATGGACTCCATTTGCGCAGCTGCTTTTGCTTTCATCCCGTTCAATCAATCAGAACAATGATGACTTACGGAGTCCAGTAGCACGGAGTATATTAGAGTTCCATGTCGATAAATTGAAAATACTTCTCTTGTTTAGTAGTTCTTGGGTGAAGGTTAAATCACCCAACATTGTTAGATTAGAGGGGGGTATTAGAAGTGGAGGGGCGATAGTTAATTAGAGGGCTTTGTTCTACTAGTATATGATGATGGTTGCACCTCCACCGCCATCGTACTATTCTTGTAACTAACTTCTTTTTATCGGAAATCCACCAACCAAGTAGTCATAGATGACTACCCTTTCTTAGCTCTCATCACATGTTAATCAAGGTAAAAAAGCAAAGACACAAAGAACAAAGATGCATGGTATGATAAAAAAACCTTCTTAGCAAGTTCCAGTGTTTATGAAAGTAAAACAGAAGATGCCTTCTGCAGCAAGCCATATAGAAAGAAAAAAGATGTGAAGAAATAAAAGTAAAAATGTAGTAGTGGGAGGGGCCGCTGATAAGGAGGGCTGAAGTGCCATGATATGGTGGCAAGGCTGTTGCATTCTCGCCAAAGTGCATGGATCATGCATGGATATAATGATTGATGTCGTGAATGGGTTATGTGTAAACGACGATTAAGACGTTGACAATCTGAAACGAAACCCCTTGGTTAACGAAAGCCCCTCGCGAAGGAGACAAGGAGTGATACACTGCAAGAAATAAAATGAGGCGAGTTAAGAACAACTATAGGTGGAAGATGGACCATGGTTCATGGTGAGATCACACATTCAGTATGTTGAGAATATCGAGCGAGACGTTTGAAAAAGAGAAAAACAGACATTTGACACCAATTGCATGTCAACTCGGCAACTTCGATTTGCAATCGTATCTGGAAGAAACGACAAGCCTTTTCCCCCTTTATGCAAAAGCCGTCACCGCGACCCCTGCAAGCCTGCAGCGGTGCAGTACAGCACGGGCTTTGCATTCCCAAATATCATCACTCTAATAGCAAAAGGAAAAGATAACTCAAAGGAAAATCAAACGAGAACCTCCTGAAATTCACGATCACAGATGCTCGAATATTTGCGGATCAAGCTAAATCACCAGACTTAACGCTCACGTTAATCAGTCCATCATTAACCCGTAACAGCATCACCGCCTCCCAGTAGGAACTGGAAACCTCACCTCGGGGTCTTAACCTTCCTCTTCTCTCTCCGCGTTCTCCGCGTCCGCCTCCCTCTCTCTTGCACCCAACTATCGCCGTCGCCGTCGCCGAATCCAACTCCGCAACCCAACCGCGGCTGCGGCCCGCAATGGCGCGCGGGCCCGCGAAGTGGCGGCGCGAGCCGTCCCCCGGCGCCGCGCGCGGAGAGAGGAAGCTTATCCCCGGCGAGCACGTCGAGGTGAGCGCCATCGGCACCGTCATTACCGATGAGGCCTACTGCATTGCGGTTGGGGATGATAGTTTGCAGGCGCTGGGCTGAGTGCTTGGGTTTAAGGTTATTTGGGTTTCCGATGTTTACTTTTGCTGGCCACCATGATCAAAGGTCATCATCGGATAAGTCTTGGGCACTCTTTCTTGGTACGGCGCGTGGATCGTTATCATTCAGAGCGTTGAGGGTGCCCGAGAGCGATCGCGTCGGCATTTGAATGATTTTCGGTTGTCACCGGTTAGGAATAGCCCGTGTTTGTTAATCTGCGGTGAAGTGGATGCTTATACTTAATTACATGTGTTTAATTTAATGGGTTGCGGAACTTTTTATTGGGCGGTTGAAGTAGCTTCAACCTCCTGATGGGGAAATGCAATAAAAGATTGCACTTTTTGGGTCAGTCTAGGAACAATAGCACATCGGTGATCCTTTTTTGTTTATATTAGCACATGCAAATAATTCAAAACATTAGATTATCATTTCTAATTCCAAAATGGGTTTTGGAAAGTATGCTTGAGAAATATTCTACATTGTGGATACCAATTGGCAGTTGCCTCGTTCCTCAATGCCTGACATTTGTGGAGCTCCAGATACTATTATTGGCCTGTAAGCTAAGTGTCAAAACTGCATAGCTATCGTGCTTGTGCAATTTGGTGCATTGTGGATGCCAAATGCATTTACATGTTTTCACCAATGCCTGACTTTTGTGCAGAGTTGCGTTAGCTGGGGAGGTACGACAATGAAAATAAGAAGTTTTTTTCAGCGTTCTTTAATCTTTGATCCAACTAGTTGCATACAGGACTTTATGTGCCAATGACCCACTAATATGTTATCCTTTTTAAGACACCCCTGGTACTCTCTTTAAAATATTCCAATGGACTCTATTGTCACTCGAATTGTAAACCTTTATTTTTCATCTGCACTGGCACAATGACTATGTCTGTCCTCATATTGTGGCTGGAAATTCATAACAGTTATTCAGTGATATCTTTCTATTCTGTAGGTATTTAGTTGTGATCCTGGTCTTTGTGGCTCTTGGCATCAGGCAGTTGTCACCGATATTTTGGAGAATGCTCGTACTGTAAAATATTTTGAATTCGTTGATGATCATGGATTGCCTCTCGTTGAGAGTGTTCAAGTCTCAGATGCAATTGATGGCAAGTCAAACATATCTGGGGAATTCATTCGTGGGAACATACGGCCGATGTGTCCGCATCAACCACTGCTGGTATCTGATGCAGTTTACGGACTCTGCGTTGATGCGCTCTTGGAGGGATCCTACTGGGAAGGTGTCATTGTTGATCATGATGAAGGTTCCATGCAGAGGAAGGTATTTTTCCCTGATGAAGGTGATGAATGCATTGTAGCAGTTGATCAGCTACGCCGTACTCAAGATTGGAATGAAATTACTGCGGAATGGAAACCACGTGGAATCTGGTTGTTTCTTCAGATGTTGTTGTCACATGAAGAGAAAGATGGTTTGCCTGTATCAGTCAGGCAGATATGGTTTGACATAAGATCAAAAGCTTCTTTCAGGACCGATGCCAAAATGTGGATGTGTGGAACAGAAGCTTTCTGGGAGAGATCACTTGCGGTCCTCATTGCAGAATTATGGTCTCTATGCGGCAAACCTACCCTGGATGGATTTGAAGTGGAAGCTTTCTCTAGATTGGCGGAAGGTTCAAACTCAGGCACCTTCCAAAAGGATAACGATGAGACCGTGGTGCTAGGTAAGCTGGATCCCATTCCAGCTGTCCTCTCCCAAACCTTATCGGATTTCATTTCATGCTATCGTAACAGTAATAGAAAAAGTGCTCGTGCCAAACAGCAGTTGGCAAAGCACCATCTTAGATCTCTAGGATGGAAGATTGTGGATGACAGGCCTAAGAACAAGTATTATGTCTCACCTGATGGGAAGCGGTTCCCATCTTTTGTAGGAGCATGTGAGGCTTGTTTGGGAGAAAAAGTTTCATATGATCGTCAAGATGATCACACACATAATTTATTTCTAGATAGTGAGAATGTGGTGAACAAGAATGCGCATTACAAACCTACCGTCATGGATCTTGCTTTGAGAGAGAACAGCTCCAGGAATAAATGCATTACAGCTTCATCAACATCTTGGGAATCAGTTCAGTTGGATGCACAATTTTCCCCGCAGATAGTATCATTTCTTGCAAATTGTCAAGATGGCACTACTGTTCTCAGGAGACACATTAACAGAACTCAGAGTTTAAAGCTGAAGAAGCATCTGTTGGCATTGGGTTGGGGTATTAAGTTCAAAATTGATGAAATTATGAGAGAAAATGGAGGATCTAAAAATATTATGAGATACCGGTACGTGTCACCTGACGGGAAGAATTATTTTTCTATCATTCAGGTCATTCATAGTCTGATAATTGGAGGTATTAAACAAGTTAATGGAAACAGAATTGAAGATGTTCACGCGACAGCAACAGCTGACCTGGCAAGGCTCGGTAAACGTAAAAGAAGAAATGAAACTGATGCACTTGAAAAATACATAGATCATATGGAATTTGAGAAACAGAATTCCAGAATAAGGAAACGGTTGAGGTCAAATGCTAAGAAGTTTCTCACGTCTGCTGGATGGAAATTCTGGCTAAAGCAAAAATCTGGAAACAAACTGGAATTAAGGTATAGTGCTCCACATGGCAAGTCTTACAATTCTCTACTGGCAGCATGTAAAGGATACCTAGAAAAAAGTTATGAAGAGAACAGTGATGCAAGCTTTGAAATCACCAACCATGGGTATGCTGGTGGTTCTATGCATCCATCCAAATCGATAGCACTCAGTGGAAGAGAGGATATACTGGTTTCGGTTGTGGAGAGATGTAATGACATCCGGCCCTTGTCGACGCCTCCTGGGAAATCTAAGAAAAGAAAATCATCTTCAAGTCCTGTGAACCGCGCACGAGTTCTTTGTTCAAGACATGGGCGGGTCTTTCCCTGTCAGCATCGTGCTAAGACAGTTTTGTCTTTATTGCTAGAGAAAAATATTCTGTTACCAAGAGATAAGATTACTTATAAACAAACAAGTGATGGACCTGGGATAAAGGAAGGTTCCATTAACAAGGATGGAATAAAATGCTTGTGTTGCAATGAAATATTCACTCTGGAGAACTTCGAGATTCATGCTGGGATCAGTACTCCATTACCTTCTGCTCATATGTTCTTAAAGGATGGAAGGTCCCTGTCACAGTGTTTAGTTGAATTCATGGGTGAGAATAGACCCAAGGATTCACTGCATGTGCGCTTGAAGGGAAGATATTCTGACCTGGAAAGTGATTCGATATGCTCTGTGTGCAATGATGGTGGGGAAATATTACTGTGTGACAATTGCCCATCATCCTATCATCATGATTGTGTTGGTTTGGAGGTAATTGTAATCAGACTGAACATAGTTTCTTCTGGTTTTTCTTTTGTTCATATATTGTTGCAAGCTTCCAGTATATAGCATGGAAGCATGATAGATTCAGTAATACACTTAATATGCTATTTTCTTCGATTATTTATTCAGTAGTCCTTTGATGAATATTCCTTTTGCTCAAGTGCCAGCCCTTATAATTGTTGCTGTGAATTTGCAATAACAATCCTTTCTCCCTTCCGAGTGGTAAACACATCTGGTTTGGGCATCATGGGTACCTGATACCACCAGTTTGATTCTTATTTTCCACAACTTGTATGTTTTATATGTGCTTTCTTGTTTGATGAATGATATTTCAGTAGCATTCTTCTCGTGTAGGCCATTCCAGAAGGAAGCTGGTACTGCCCATCCTGCAGATGCGGTATTTGTAACTTGAGCGATTATGATCCTAATACAAGCCAATTCACTGAGAAGACAGTGGTATACTGTGATCAGTGTGAACGGGAATGTATGCTGATTTAACACTTATTATGAATATAATATGTCATATATTACTTTTAGACTGCTAATATCTTGTTCATCTTATTTTGGTAGATCACGTTGGTTGCATTAGAAATAGGGATCATCAGCTTATCTGCCGACCAGAAGGGTGTTGGCTTTGTAGTAGGGGATGCTCAAAGGTACTATTTAAATCTGAACTTTAATTCATGCTCGCTGTGCTGTCTCTGATATTCCATTCTATTATGCAGATATTTCAACATTTGCAAACGCTCATTGGGAAATCGATTCCAACTCCAGTTGAAGGCTTATCATGTACTATCTTGAGATTTTGTAGAGAAAATGGCAGCGATGTTGTTGATTTTGACGATGCGATAATGGGGGAACATTATGGCAAGTTGCGCATTGCACTTGATGTTCTTCATGAATGCTTTGTTACTATTATCGAGCCGCGCACACAGAGTGATCTTTCTGAGGATATCATCTTCAATAGAGAGTAAGAACTGCTATTGAATCATTTATGTGCAACCGATTTTATTCTACTTTCAGTCACTCTTTGTATTACTTACCCTTTGTAAGATATACTTGACAGCATTCTGGAAAGCATTGGCCGATACTTTATTTGTCACTTTAATTTGCAAGGATTTGAAACAGTATAGTATTTAATTCAAATAACATATTTTACCAAATAAAAACGTAAAGGATTGAAGCATACTATTGTAAATGATTGCATTTTGCTTCTCTTTCCTGCCATTAATAGTAGGCAGAGTATGCTCTGAATTTTCCAGTAGGTTACTGAATTGCTCAAATATATCTGCATTCAGCTAGTTAGCAACTTCCTGAGGCACTGTTGACTTCTTTTCATTCCCTTTGTTCGCCTCGCACGGGTGCTGGGAAGTGTGTCTGAAATACCAGTTATTTTCATCCAGTCGGTATACTTATTATATATATCTATGCATATTTATATTTATATATGTATGTTTGATGCTTCTTTGGTCTTCTGTTATTGGTGTGTGATGGAGATTTGATCTAAGTAGTTTGTGTACCTATTGTCCTCAGATCGGAGCTCAGAAGGCTAAATTTCAGGGGATTCTACACTATAGTTCTACAGAAAGGTGGTGAACTAGTATCCGTTGGCACTTTTAGGTATTAATATCCTTCAGAGTGGTCCTCAGTAGCAACTAAAATATTTTCTGAAGTACTTTTTCTCCATGTTCAAACATTTCCTTTCCTGATTAGGGTATGTGGCCTGAAGTTTGCTGAGTTGCCTCTGATTGGTACAAGAGTTCCATATCGTCGACAAGGAATGTGTCGACTGCTGATGAATGAACTGGAAAAGGTTTGCTTGTTAACTATATTTTAAAACTATCAGCGATGGTATTTGAGTTGGAATATTGTTTCAAACACGTTCTCATTCTTCTCAAATATTCCTGCCATTTGCTTGGTTGTGCCAATCAATTCACTTTCTTTTTTTACTTACCAGTTGCTTTCAGACCTTGGGGTGGAAAGGCTTCTCTTACCAGCAGTTCCTCAGCTTCTGGAAACATGGACAGGGTCATTTGGTTTTACAGTAATGACCAAGTCTGACAGGCTTGAGTTGGTTGAGAACAGCATTCTTAGCTTCCAGGGAACCATCATGTGTCAGAAAGTTTTAAATGTTGCCTGCAGCAGTTCCCAAGATCATAGTTCTCCTTCCATATATAACTCTGAGAGAGTATGTTTGGCAGAGAATAATGCAAGTTTTGACAAAACCACTATACGTGCCAAGGTTGTAAACAATACATCCGATGATTCAGAAGTGTTGAATGTGATGTTTAACTCTGACAAAGATTTGGCTGAAAACTCAATGCGCTGTTCTCCGGAAACCAATATATGCCAGAAGGTTTCAATCGGCATGCACAGTCGATCAGAAGGATTGAATGGTTTCTCTCCCACTCTCGTCTATAGATTTAGCACTTGCTATTTTGTTGTCTGAGCACACCTCTAGAGGGTATTAATTTCTGGAATATTTAGGCATCAAAATAATTCCAAAAAAATATATGCTCAGTTTTCTAAAATCCAAATATTTAGCATTCTAGTGATGCTCTCTGCATTAGGATGTTCTGGGATGGTTGCGCACATGTACACATGCAAAAAAAATGATTTGATGATCTAGTAGTTGCTTCAAAGTTGCCCACAGTTTGCTTTTTTTTATTAAATTTTTATTGACAATTTTTAGGTTTTGAGAACCAACTGGAAGATACTAGCATCCCTGGTGTGGCAATGGAAAGTGATGGTCAAGAAAGCACTTCAGTGGCTATGGAAGACATGGAGCAACTGAAGCCTGATTTACTGGAAATTAAGAAAAACAGTGGCGATGAAGGTGCTATGGAAGGCACGGAGCAACTGGAGCCTGAGCTACTGGAAATTCAAAACGATGGTAGTGATAAAGGTGCAATGGAAGACACAGAGCAACTGGAGCCTGAGCTACTGGGAATTCAGAACGATAGCAGTGAAGAACGCGTGATGGTAGACACGGAGGAACTGGAGTCTAAGCTCCTGAAAATCCAGAAAAACAGTAGTGAAGAAGGTGCGGTTGAAGACACGGAGAAACTGGATCCTGAAACTCTGGAAATTCAGAACAAGATAAGTGAAGAAGGTGTGATGAAAGACATGGAGCAACTGGAGTCGGAGCTACTGAAAATTCGGAAAAGCAGCGGTGAAGAAGGTGCGATGGAATTCATAGAGCAGCTGAAGCCTGAGCCACTGGGGATTCAGAACAGCAGCAATGGAGAAGGCATGGTAGAAGACACGGATCAACCAGAACCTGGGCTTTTACTAGAAATTCAGAACAACGGCATTGAAGAAAGCATTTATTCTGTTGATGCTCCGACTAGTACACCAGGCCCTCAAGCTAACTTTACAGGGGACATGCATGAGCAACCGTATGGCAGGTATGGTTTCTTCTATTAATTAAGGTCAATTTACTGTTGGCTTGTAATAAAAGTCCATTTGTATTTGTTTTACTCGTAAGAATGAATTGTTGATTTAGCACTTACTTTGTTATATCCTCATATGTTTTTAACTTTGTATCCAACATCAGGACAATTTGAAACAAATGCTGCTGATCCCGATAAATAACCAGTAAATGATTGAATTCAGGAAAAAAAAAATGAAACCAACAATTGCAACCTGTCAGACATTCCATTCTCCTAGCTGCCAATCTGCTTTACCAGCTATAGTCCCTCGGTGAGCTAGTATCTTGTTTATATCAACTTACAGTTCCTCTGGAACTTGACTAAAAAGATATTCTTTTTTGCAACATTTAACATGAATATTAGCATTTCTCCCTATGTGCTGACGGTGCTCCATTTCTAGTGCGGATGCAGATCAGTGCAGCGAGAACTGCACTTCAAATGTGGTTGAGCCTGCAACAGTACGTATATACCCAGACTAGTTCACCGATTATTTTTGTAGCTTCTTGTAGCTAATCATCCCTCTCCATGTTTTGCAGCAAAACTCAGCTTCAGGTTTGAAATACAAGTTCTCGGGAAAATGCTACGAGCGGGTCAAAAATGGTGCTGGCCGAAGAAATGTCTGGCTTAGAGTCTCCACAAAGTAACCAAGGATGAATCTACTGAGCTTTGGATGGACGATGCTGAAATTTTGTGTGATAGACTTTTTAAGCCATAGACGTGGCCTGTTCAGCTGAAACTAACCTGTTTTTAGAAGTGAATGTTTTGGAGCGTGTTGCTTTTACGATGTATTGTAGTATAAAGTTGGCAGCCCTGCCTATCTGGAAGATGTATATGTAAGACCACTTCCTTTGGATGCTTTTGCCTTGATATCTGACTGTTGCCAGTCCTGTACATTCCTGTTTCTTCGTGGTGTCTCCGTGGCGTCACAGGCTGCATTCACATCCTTTTGTTTCGAGGCAATCGCACTGAGAGCTTGAGTTCTCTAGAGTTTTCAAACTATCGAAACTGAATGAGGAATTTCTGAGAAGATTGTGGTGGAGTTGGAATCAGATATGTAGGGAAAGTTTGGGTGTGAAGGAGAGGCAGAGAGAGCCAAGCCTTTTTTTCTTGGGCCTCCCTTCCCGCCTCAAGAAAAGCACAAAAGTCATTATAACCTTTGTATAAAATTTCCCGCCTCAAGAAAAGCACAAAAGTCATTATAACCTTTGTATAAAATTTAAAATATTCTTTCTTCCTGATGAAGACAGAGCCTTGTCAACGGACAGGGAGAATCAAGATATTGCCGCCTCTTTATTCTCCACAAGGACTGAAGTCGTCACTGCTGCTGATTGCGGTTTCCAGCGCATCCGCGATCCGACATCAAGCATGCATAGTACTGATTTACCCCTATCCAGGCGTGCATGCTCAGGGTGGCAGGCTGATCCCGCCCTGTTCTGGAACGTCTCGGACATGCAGTCCCGAACAGAGAAAACTACTCTTTTCCGAAGCTGCGTGCAATGGGCGAGCAACAAGATCCCATGACTACGAACGCACGAATGCCAAGGCTCCAGATTCTTTCCATCTCACCTACGACGGCGTACAACAAAGGGCAAACCGGCAAAGGCAAAGAATCCACAGATTCCATGCCATGCCCAGTGGCACAAACTACAAAGATGATCTCGAAGTCCCTCACGTGAACTCCAATTCCATCGGCGGCCTCGTGATAGCGCGGCTAGATTGCCTGCGGCCGGCCGGCGGAGGATTACTCGCAGCTGGCCTCGTGATTACTCGACCGGTCCATTGATTGGTTGATTGAGCGGTGGCCTAAAGTCGACGGCCACCGGGGGAGAAAAAAAAAGGCGCCCTTGCTTGGCGTTTCCTTCTCTTTTGCCATGACGCTGCCGCGATGCAGGAATAATGGCGGCGCCGTCCTCGCCGCCGTCGCGTTGGCTTGCTCCGTCGTCGTCATCCACGCCTCGGCGCTCGGCGTCGGGCTCGCGCGGCGGCACCGGCGCGACGCCACGGC
>LAPY01001840.1:71764-89966 GCA_000970635.1 Eragrostis tef
TACTGTTCCTAGCTGCCGTAGGATGGCACAGATTAGTCAATGCACTGTGCTGCAAGAACTAGGGGAGGCCGCAAAGCATCGCGACGCCGAAATGGCCAAAGCGTATGGTTCATTTCAAGGCGTGCAAGATTTACATATATGATATGTGTACCTCGGCCCTCTTTCCGGTGAAAAGGATGTGTGGTACCAGGGCTAGATGCTGGGATTTTCTCCTCCTTTTTTGTTGAGAAGAAGAGAGAGGAATTTAGTCTTGTGCTTATTACTTTTTTTTGGAAAGATAATTAAGAAAACTTGTATCATGAGATCATCGTCTTGATAAAATTTACCCCGAAAATTAGAGAAGGTATAAGCATCTAGCCCTATAGGGATTTTCACCTAATAAGCATTAATATTATCTTCATGCATGTGTCCAGCCATATTTGCAAAGGACTTTGGATGCATAAGTACACACAAAACCGCATCGGGATATATGTTTGGTGATACATGGCAACTTCAGTTTTTAATTCAGATTACTCCAATAAAACAATGCGGGTGAAGAAAACTTCGAGCTTCCAGCTTGACAAACTTGTTGTGTCAACGTCTGCGAAATCTCATATGATTAATTAAGCATCTTCCGTTTTCTCGCGAAAAGCCCTTCTCCATTTGATAGATCAATGAAACATCCAACTAGAATTCGTGGGCACATCTGCACACGATTTGGCATTGCTAAGTGTTAATAGACGGAACAGACTATCTAACCAGGTTACTCTTCGACAGTTGGCACAAACCAGACAAAAGGACGACACTGTGAAGCGACCATCCTACTTTGGAACTCTGGCTACATACATGACCACTGAGCAATAATCGATGGTCCATGTTCATAGAGCTAGCATGGCAGAGAATAATTGAGGTAGATACCAACGTCTTCGTCCTGTCAGGAATATTCTATGAATCAAGAATCACGATGGAGTTGTACATACTAGCACAATGCCCGACGTCTTTGTATACTTGTACATTTGCATTGCAAGCTAGCTCACCGACTGTCTAGCTCCGGTCCCGGTCGAATACAACGCCAAACACGTTGCATTTCGTACTCCTGTTTTTCTTTTCTTTTTTCTACTATTTCAGGAACATGTAATTAAACAATCCAAGAAAGTATCCTGTAATTTGTATCCAATTAAATTTCGTCGCAAACATTCATTTCGATCTCTGTAACTATAAGATTTTTTTTTTCGAAAGGCTCTGTAACTATAAGATGAGTGCATTCAACTAGAGTATAACGTATGTTTCCACCTCCAGATGAATTCAAGCCAAACTACATGACAAATCCAAATAATAAAAAACCAATAATTGTCGGTATCCCACGTCAGAAAGGAAAAGCTAGGGTTACTTGTTGACTTCAGACCGAGCTCCGTGTAGCAACGGCCGAGCCGGCTTTCCAACTCCATTTTCTTGCACCGGCAGCTGGTTCCTTCACGTAACTACCCTCCACTGCTGCACGATAACGTGGACCCCCAGCCCTGCGGCAGCGCGGCGAACCAACCACCTCCACCGTACCAATAATTCTTGCTATTTTCAACAATAGAAAAAAATAGTTTCGTTGCACTACCATTGGGCATGCAAAAGATGCTAAGACTCGTATGCGTTTGTGGTGCTAAAGTGACACGTTCCGAGAAACATATCCACTCAGAAGCCTTTTCCACGGAAGTAGTAGCGAGTATGTGACAAATTCAAGACTCAAATGTGGGTGAAAATTAATGAAGACTGAAATCTTCAATTTTTCTAAGATTATACTATATATGTAATTAATAAACAGACTAATCTAATATTACTCGATCAACCTTGGTTATTTTCACAAAAGATCAACGAAATGTACCGCGTGCTTGGTTGCAACTCAGAAACGCCACTGCTAACCACGCCTAACCAAAAAGGCGGCAAAGGTGGGGCGTAGTTTTTCACCTCCACACTCATCCACGGAGAAACGCAAAGGAAAATCGTGGAAGCCACAGACTTACACACCCACCAAACGGCGCTGAATCTTTCATGCGGTGAATTGTGGCGTGCAACAAAGCATCTTGTGCGGATGTGAAAACCAACCAAATAAAACACAAAACTACCGATCCTTGTTTTCCTCCACGAACTTGCAATACATGTACTCTAATGAGACAAGGGAACGATAGTGATCATTTTATCGGTATTGTTTTGATGTGAAAATGGATCAAACTAACCCAACATTATCTAACTCTGGTTACATGTGCCACACATTGTAGCAGCAGCTATGATATTGTAACAATAAAGAAACACAGTTTGTAGCTAGGCCTACCTACCAATTTCAAGTAGAGGTGGACAACGAAACCAAACTAACAGCCTAAATAAGAGTGTGTGGCGGCGTGGGGACATTTGATTCGAGCTTGAAGTTTCCTCAGACATCACAACAATTATTTTACTTACCTAGTGGTGCGTCCTTGAAAGTAATTATTGATAATCTGATCTCCTACCACTCGTTTGCCTACAAATGGCGTGCTTATCATACCTACAAGATCGTCTTATCTAACACGATCTTTCTCGATGTGGTTGCTTTTCGCGGAATGGATGATCATGTATCACGAGGTTGAGCATGCATTTGCATGTATAATAATTTATCCACTCAATTAAATTGCTCACCGAGGGGGGAATCTTCACCAACAGGCTCATGTGCATTATACAAGTTAAAGTCGTATATACTCATATATCACACAATCATCTGCTAAATGCATCTTGATGATTCTCCATTGGTCAGAAACAAAACAAACAATCTTTCGTTGATTTGACTAACCTTTTACATAAATTGTCAGAAACAAACCTAATAATGATGCATTGGTCAGAGTAAAATTGTGCCTTATCCAGTTCAATAATGCGAGCTAATTAATATTCATACTGATTGATTTCATGTGCCCACTAGTAATATTCATACTGATTAATCTCACACTATTGCATTTACTCTAGTAAGTAAAGTAAGCTTTTAATTGAGCTGGAAGCAAACATAACTTTGCCTTCATATATAGTTTGAGGCTTTCAGCATATGTATAAGGATATCCTGTGCTACAACTTGATACCTCCGTTTTGAGGACGCCACCAAGTTGTGCGCAATGGTAGTGTCTTTAACCATTCCATTCAGGAAAGGGCAGGAGCCCACTCTCTTGTCCGATTCGCTTTTCGGTGAATATCACTAAACAAAAGAAAGAAAGTTCTCCCCAAACTGTTATAGTAATTATGAATTGAACAAGCCAAAGTGCGAATTTGCTTCGTTTGCTAAACCAAACTAATGATGATGAACAGCTGATGAGCGAGCCGGTCGAGCTAACTGCGTCAAGATCCCTCAGCTGATGAACCGCTAAGTTAGTACTTAATTTCCTCATCAGGTCTGATAATTGAAAGGAGAAACAATTCAAGTCAACAACTAGCGCAGCTTGCTAAAAACTAATAGAAATCAATTGCAATATAATAAGTATAATCTGGAAACCGACATGCATGTGGCCTGCATCAGCCTGACGATATAAAAAACAAAATTATGACGGGGATGATAGATCCCGTTCGGCTATTGGCTCTTTAATAGCGTATTAGATCTGTTGCTCGCGTGTAATGCTATGATATGTTGGGTGCAAATGGGATACACATAAGAAATGCAACTTGCAGATCGAGTTACGTCTACCGGCTCTCTGCGCATGCATGCATCGTTCGCAGGTTTCTCACCGGCCGGCCAATGTCCATGAGCTTGGAGAAATCTATTTGCAGCAAAGAGCTGAGGGACATTGATGCGTTGCCTCTTCCAGAAACGTGCAGACATTGCGGCAGGGTGCTTGTATCTGTGTTGCCGGCAGAGGTTTGTTCGTGCCGAATTAACGGCTCGTTTCAAAGTCTCAAGGGTCAGTGCTGGATCGAACAAAGGACAGGATAATAATATCTGATATTCATTGTATGCGGAGATTATTCAGCGTGCAGAGATGTGAATGCGATCGATGCAGGGCAAGCATACGCATCCGTAGAAGACTTCACACACTCCAGCTCGAAGTGAATAAACTAGCTAGTACTAGCTACCAATGTCCTATCGACGAAGGAATAAAAACCTAGCTGGAGTACTGATGTGCAGGGTGACGAACTGCAGTTCCGATTAATCTAAACCTCCGCCACCATGGACGCGGCGAAGTGCCGCCAACTTCGTGGCAGCGAAAGGTCGAAACAGTGGGGCTCCGCCATTACTTGGAAGCGCTCAAAGGTCGTCGAAACTTGGAGTCCTTAACTAGTTCTTACGCGCTTGCGCCTCTATTTGTTTTTCGCGGTGACGAAGAAAATGAGGGGCTCTCCCATTTCCGATCGCTAGCTAGCGCAATCATTGGAGCACGTTGACTTGTCCGGAAGTAAATATCGGTGTGACTCAGCGAAGTAGGAGAGCATATCCGTAGATGAGATTCTTGTGTGCTTCGATTCGCTGCAAATGGTGCAGCGTTCCGTGGAAGTAGCTTTTGACTGTGTGAGATCGTGTCCACGAGTTGTTGTTTCTTTCAGGAGCTGGCCATGAAAATATGGAGTAGAATTGACTACCGCATGCACATTATCATGAGAGAGACGCTGAAATTGGAGAGCGCTGGCGCCGCGTCAGGGACTAAGGCGTGCAAGTTGGTTTTCACCAAAAAAAAAAGAAAAAAAGAAAAAAGGCGTGCAGGTTGGTTGGTCTGCTCGGGCGGGCTCGTCCTCCGGCCGGTAGGATGGGCCGCACACACACAACACCGTCCAGTTATGAGTATAGGCCGCATACGTGTAGTCGCCTGGCGAGGCCAGGCTGACAAAGTACTACGAGGTAAGGCCCGGCAGCCTGCACTGGCATTCGGCACCGTCTCCGCGATGGGCTCACCAGCGCGCCGCCCAGATCTCTGGGCCTAATCGTGCTGCTTCTCCAAGCCCGGTTTTCAGCAGCAAGTCAGCCCAATATCCGTACAATGTAAATTCTGAACTCTCTGTTTCTGATCTTTCAGATTATCCCAGCCACGCAAAATCGTTTTCCCCTGCCAGCTTTTGTCAATCATTAGAGCGATGATTCTGATGAATAATGGTAGTTCAAGTACATACGCTGACAAGCAGCACTGTACGACAGCATGTTGCAATAACCAATCTAGGTTTCGTATAGCAGCGGTAATAAAAATATAAAAATTCCGTCACACCTTGGTGGACTGCACATAAGAAGAATTAGGCATCTAATAATAAAGCAGCATTAACATAACAGATCCATAGACAAACTATTCCAATGGTTATATATGCACCGGATCATAATATTCCGCAATCGGATGCTGTATAAATCTAAAGGCCTAACTGAAGCCCCAATAGCCGACGAAGATCTATTCAAGCTATTAACCTGATCGCGTTTCTCAATTGCTGCAAACCTGCAATCAGTGAACTAAAAATTCTCACCATGTGCTATCATATCTGGTTAAGCTTCTCCTATAACCTAAACTGATATAACTTTCCGTAAGAGCATCGCATCAAGTGCCTTCTTCACAATGCACTCATCTCCTGAAACCTGGATTTTGGCTACCTTGGCCAGCCTGTTATCCTAGTTCCTCTGCAGAAATGGAAGACCATCATAACATCAGGGGATTGTTTCTTCTGAAAGATTAAACTGACAGAAACTATGAGCTTGCACAACAAAATAGATTACTATTTCTGAACAACCAGCAGCCTGAGCTGAGACATGAAATTTGTAACTATTGTTCTATAGGGAAGAGGCGCAGCAGATCACCTCAGTAGAGCAAACTTGCAAAATACCAGCATTGCCTGTTGTATACTACTCCCTCCTTCCTTGAATTGTTGACGTTTCAGACAACATGAATGAACTAGAAATGAACTATACGGTCTTGTCTGAACGTTAACAAAAAAAGAATGAAGGGAGTACAAGGCAAACACTCCAAAAACTGATAAAGGCGTTCCCCCCTTTCCAGAAATAAAAAGTGTCTAGCCAAATTGAATCGTCATATGATCATGCACACGCGATGAAAGTTTCTAGCCATTGCGCCCCATAATAATTCCAATACGAACCGGCAATACGTGAATTCTGCAATAACCACCTCGTGACCTGTTGGTGGCCGAATCATCCTGTGTGGGTACGTGTGCTGATATAGGTGGTGGCGCCGGCGCTGCGTGCATCCGCGGCACGTCACGTTCCGTTTCCGTGCGTCGCAGGGGCGAGCTGGCTGGGCTCGGGTTCGTGGCGCAGACAGACACGCGAGCCAAGGCTGTTGTTGGTTCTGTCCGGTCGGTTTCCGTTGTTGCTGTTCCGCGGTGCCTTCGCGCTGGCGGAGGACGACGCGAGCAGTTTGGCCCGTGAGAGCCGAGAGGTCGCCGTCGCACGGCCTGTTTCCCCCGCGATGGGCAGGAGACTGGGTAGATGTGAGGGGCTGGAGAACGGTAGCAGGCTGGCTGTGTGCATGGTGCGGTGAGATCGAACTCGTCGAGGAGCCCGAGACGGCGAGCGCGCAAGTAGTCGCAGCGCGTTGTGCGCGCCAGGAAACGTGGATGGGGTCATGGGATGGTCGATCGGTGGTGGTCCGGATCGATGTCACCAGGTCCTTTCCTGCAAACACCCAGACAGTGCGACGGCGTCGTACGTTCAGCTTGGCCAGAAAGGAAGATTGAGGACTACCGCGGAGCCCGCATATAGATAACTCGAAATTTGCTACTACACCAATGGCGTAAACCAGAGTGACAAGCTGAACGCATTTGTAGTTGATCAAAAGTCTCAATAAAATAAAGATTTTTGATTCAAAACAGTACGATATCAGTGAGTTTACGCACTCGTATTCTTCAGGTTTATTTTTCTTTATTTCATCATATGTCATCCCGTCACATACACCAGCATTTATCTTATCAAGAGCACGCCATTGAATCTAGAAGGAATGTGAGAAAACAAGTTAATTTTGGAAATTTCATAAGAGGATACTCTGGCTGGACTTTCTATTACCTACGAACAACTGACCTTTGGAAAGCCAATGATCGGATGCGCTGTTAAAATTGTCCTTTGGAGTGTGCTAGTCCATATCTGAATAGATTGATGCATGGAAATTAACAGATATGTTGTTTCTCTCTACAACGAGAAGCAAATGGCATACATACAAAGGCAGTCCTCTCAGACTTCAGTCGCTTCTCCACAAAGCTTGCGAGCTTCCTTGAATAAAGCTGACCAGCCTCACTGCACACAGTTTGTCCATCACATGAATGCCAAAAGCAGAAGATTGAAAACTATGATACAAAGAGAACTGCCTGTATAGTATACACGAGCATGAACGGAAGTAAATTTCCCATGCATGTAACTGCCTCCCTTGCTCTCTTCTCCCATTTGAAATAAACAGAGCAGATGAGAGCCCGCAAGCTTACAATATAAGTTAGAGGTTACTGATCCCAGTCTATCAGAAGTTCCATTCAAGTTACACATAGCAGAGAGCAATCGATAGTAATCTAATGAGCAACAAGAACATGAATTCAAATTTCCTTTTTGGTGACCTTCCATCATAAGTGGTTGCAGGATGGTTTTACTGCCGAGTGCTGATATGCAAGGCTCATGAATGGTTGGAGGGAAAATACTTTGTATGCCATTGTCTTAAACTAAAACGGTAAAACCCCTTGTGTGCCATCCTGGCGCACATGTCATTGAGATAGCCAATCCCACTTGTCATTGAGGCAACGATGGTATATGAGGTATTAGAAGTTTTTTAGGTGGCATACAAGGGAAAGGAAATTCCCGGTGGTTGGAACTTACCAAGAATTCCCCCTTGGTCTGGCACCCTAAACTATTTATTAAAAAATTGCAAAACAACGAATTATATATGCTAATGACGAAATTAATAATAAAGAAGCTAAGACCTCAATGAAGAATCTCAACCAATTCTTCCTCTGACATTATCTAAACTTTCACCATGTCTTGTTAGCAGGATTGGACGAGGTGTTAGATGACAGTCAGTGGCGGAGGACGGAAAAAATTTAAGGTGTGGCGAAGTTGCATAGACATCAAGTAAAGGTTCTTCCTCAATGTGTTTCTCATGGCCAGGCTGCTCATGGCTGAGTCAATTCTGACAACACTTAAAAGACATTCAAGTTTTGTACAACTTTTACAGAAAGGGATTGCATAGAAGCACAAGACTTGGTTGTAAACTTAGGGTAATTAGGTACAGTGGATCTCTTGCCACCTTTGCCCAGCCTTGCAAATGGGTGAGTTAATCTGGAACCAAACATACTCTAAGAATTATAATTACAATTAGGTACTTAAAGGTTGATACCTATTAGAATATATAATTGACTCAGTGATCTAGAGAACAGAAATTACACTTTCCATAAGCCCATTAATATCAAGATTAAATATTTTTCTTGCGGTTCAAGCATATCATGGATCTTATGATTTATTAAATTTTATGATGTGAAGTGAGGTGTACGTGATGTATAACCTTTGCTTCGCATTCCAACTTGAGGTTGCTCATTGAAATGGTTTCATTTGTTGGTCTTGCAAACTTTGGCGAGCCAACACCTCTATCAACAAAGATTGCCTTTTGTTCTTCCAGTGATGGCGCGTGTCCTAAAGTTGCATCCTGAGGCAAAAAAAAAAAAAATCCCTGGTCAATTTATTTACAACTGCTACAAGTATATATTCATGATGCTGTATTACCCATAGGAATGCGGGAACATGTTTGTGAGTTTACTATAATGCAGCAGAAAGAAATTTGAAGAAACCTCACCTCTGACATCATAAAACATCCTTGCTATATAGTCAACGGAATTCCCGAGCCTGACTCCG
This sequence comes from Eragrostis tef, assembly GCA_000970635.1. NCBI lineage: Eukaryota > Viridiplantae > Streptophyta > Magnoliopsida > Poales > Poaceae > Eragrostis > Eragrostis tef. The sequence continues at coordinate 80,559 of LAPY01001840.1, forward strand.
TGCCACATGTTGTCAATGGAAAAATCCCTGAACCTGACCCTTGCAATATATTGTCAACGAAATTCAGAAAAATCAAGCACCATCTCAGTTTACAAATTTTCATAGTTGGATGAAATAAATTCAGGTTATAGACTAACATGATTGTTCTGTTCATAGTGAAATATAAAAAGATCATTTGAAAAACATGAACTCAGTATGTGATTGCTGCCAATAGAGAAAAAAAAACTTACCTCAAATAACCACCTGTTTTATGCTGAATGAAATTATGATGACCAAGCCTTGAGTGAAAGGGCGCATCACGTGCACCAATAATTATACCAGTAACTCAAAAGAGAGAGAAGGTTTGCAGCAAGTAATAGCAAGTAGCAAACAATAAATGTCAGCAAAATGCCTTTCAGTTCAACTTACTAGTCCAGTTGACACGAAGCAACAGATTTGACCCAACACAAACCAGATCACGATAAGACAGATCTCAAGAGAAGAACTACATAATGTCTTGTTTCCATATGCAGATTCTCATAAAGCATGTTAAATTTCGTCTACAACTCACATCAAGTGTTATATTGAGATATAACTGGAAAGTTCTCATAACCAACAACTATAATATGACACTCAGAGCACTTCAAATAACAATAATAATGGAGATTTCATTGCTAGAATAGCATGGCCATGACATATGAATTGGATGTTACATAACAAAATTGTGAAGTCTAGCAGAGTGCCCAAAAGAACCCAACTTCCCCAATAGATGAAGCATAAAATACAACAGCACGAACCTCACCGCGCACTAAATTCCCGTACAATGCCAATCAGTAATGATTCTCCTGAACCTAATCTCGGGATTCCTTCCTTTGCTTCTTCTTTTTATGCTCTCCTTGCTCTTGAACATTACCATCATCGTCTACTCTCACCCTCTTCTTTTGTTTCTTCTCCCTGTATAGAACAATAGCGGTGGACATTATCTCCTCCTCCTTAACACCCTTTGATTCACCTTTCTCTTCTGAGTGCCTCTTTTTCTTCCTTTTCTTCCCCTCATCAAGAATTCCTTGCTCCGCCACACCATTATCCACTATCTGTCCCTGCACCTCCACCACGTCCTCTTCCGACTTTACATGACCCTTCTCCTTTTTCTTCTTACCCTTCTTCTTTTCACTTCCCAGCTCTTCTTCCACGACTAAATCAGGCTCCTGCTTCACAATCATAAGACTGGGTAATTCCTTATTGGAATGTTTCTCCTTCTTCTTCCTGTGCTCAGAGGCGATTTCCACTGACGCGTGGGGGGCAACGCCGGCAACAGCTTTATCCTCGTGAGGATCCTCTTTCAACTTCCTCTTCTTGCTCTTCTTCTCATCTGCAGCGACTGCTACCTTCACCTCCTCGGCGGAAATGTGGGGTCCACCGGCTGGAACCTCCGCGCCCCAATTCTCCTCCCCACCGCCGGGCTCTCTCTCGCCCTGCACCGGCCCCTCGTAGCCGTCCGCGTGGAGGTAGGCAGCGCCCTGCTGGCAGTTGGCGGCAAGGAAGCGGACGAACCGGTGGTGTTCTTTGGCGGCGTCGGCGGCCGTGCGGAGGTAGGTGGCGTAGTCCGAAGAGGGAAGGTGGGAGGTGGTGGACTCAGCGAAGCGGGAGAGGATTGCGCCTGCCATCTTCACGGAGCAAGGGTCGGAGGAGAGGATGGTGCCGGTGACCGCCCTCATCGCCCCCGCCGCCCTGCGAGCAGAGAGAGGTGTCGGGGATAGGTTTGACAAGAAGAAAGGACGGCACACTGCACAACCCTCTAGTCGCGCGCGGTGCCCGATTCGTACTGGGCCTCAAAGAATGGAATGAGAACATGTAAGGATGACTGGATGAGGGCTTATGCTGGGCCAGAGTTAGAAGGGCCGAATCCGGCCACCTTTTCTTTTCTTTTTCTTTGAAGTTTTTGGTCCTAATTGTACTGAGTAGCAAAAATACAATGGCTGCCTTATGTTAGTTTGTTCTAAAACAGAGAACACTAAGAATATTAATCTCCTAAATTATATTCATTCCCGAAAGTAGAAAATTATGAGCACCTTTAAGTTATTATAATTAATTATTTGTCCTGTAATTATGCATGTGTATAGTGTCTTGAGTTTGTTGTTGTGCACTTGTAATGGGATAAGTAAAGCGTGGTAATCACCTCTTTGAAGTTTGAGGTGGCCATAGCCAACTTTCACAGCAAATAAAATAACTGCCAAATCTATTTGATGAACTTATGATAAGTCGTGGTTTCGATCCAGATAACCGTCATACACTGTCTGCATTCAGGATTCATACCACTGACTGATTTGGCTTGTCAACCTTTTACAGACTTGCGTCGGCGACGATGTATGAAGCTCATTTTTTCACCACGACTGCCGAGCCGCCCTTGCCCTTGCCATCCTCGCTGTCGCCCTTCTTCTTAGACTTGGTGGACAGCTTGAGGTGCACCCCGGGGTTGCCGCCGTTGCAGGAGCTCTGCAGCATCAGCGAGTTGTTGATCACTTGCACGTTGCTGTTGACGAACGTCGTCAGGCCCTTGGCCCGATCGTGACCTTCATGCTTCCCCTCGTCGACCTTGCGGGCCGCGTCACGCTCCTTGCTCTCGGCGTGATCCACATGGCTGACCGTCATGGACGCGCCCTTGTTCTCACCGGCCAGCGTGATGACAGTGGTTCCGGCGGCCCCGGTTGCATGGCGGTGCCATCTTCACGGAGCAGGGGTCGGAGGAGGCGATGGTGCCGGTGATCGCCCTCATCGCCCCCGCCGCCCTGCGAGCAGAGAGAGGTGTCGGGGGTCGGGGCTAGGGTTTTGGGGAAAGGGCTTCCGACCTAGTCAACCAGAATTCGTTCTCCCGACCACCCCTGCACCCTCGTTGGGCACCGCTCGGCCCAACAGGCCCAACACGACAGTACGGCCCGCCCACGACGCATCGTCGTCCTCCCGTTCGGGTTCGATCAACAAGGGGGAAATAGATGATTTAGGAACCTGCGACTAGTGGGCTTGTTTTTTTTTATTAGAAGGCAACACGCCCACCCAGGGGCTAGACACTTCTCTACTGCTCTGGATAGAAAATTACATAAGCCATATTTGAACAAAGGCACTTACAGATGTTAAGAACTACAGATGAGCCCCTGCAAATGGCGAAAAGGACATACAAAGAATTAAAAATTACACCCAAGTTCTTTGAAGAACTGCAAATGGCGAAGGAGAGCAACTCGTCGTCGGAGGAAATCTGAAGCAGCAGCAACAAGGAGCTTCCAAGACACTATTGAAGAGGCTTCACACGTGGATGCCTCCATCCACATCGGATCACACGATGAGTGAGGCTTAGAGTAGTCAAACCATCACGATGTAGATGGGAAACAAGCTTCTTCGTGCATGCTAGTTGGCAGTTTGGCATTCCCGCCGTGTGGAAGGGCAGCAGATGTGGCGGTTGCCCTTTGACTCCTCACGCCAAATTGGTACCGTAGCAAGCTTCCACCAATCAGCCTGTTCGGTAGGCTGTAGCTGTGGCTGTAGAAAAATAACTGCGAGCACTGTAGCGACTGCAGAAACACTGTAGCGGCTAATAATTAGTTTCTGCTTCTGATACGGGCCATTTGAGAGTGATAAGACACCATATCCGGTTTGTGTTCCGTGAAACTTGCATTTGACCTGATCACTGAATGCAAGCTGTAGCTTGCACTGGATGGTATTAACCGAGACAAAGAAACGCGAATCGTGCGTCCTCCTCCCTGAAAACAAGATGGCATCTTCTGCATTCAGTTCGGCCGTTGCAGCACGCCATTCTGTCAGCAACGTTTGTTGCAGGGAAACAAGACGTCGATCCCTCCTCTCTGCAAGCGGCCAAGAAACCCGGGCGTTCCGTTTAACAAAGCGGCCCGAGCATTCCGTTTCACTGTTTCAGTATCCGGACACATAGATTGCGCATGACTTTCTGCAGCTACATCTGCCCGGATCGACAACATGAAGCCGCGGCAAAGGATTGCATTGTCAGCTTGCGCACATTGCTTGGTCCTTGAAACAACAATATCAATCAGCGTACCGTCGTAGCCTTGAGAGACAAGCAGCGATGTGTTGGCAGGAACTGTACCGTCGTAGCCTTGCGAACCAAGCAGCGATACCAGCTGACACACATTGCTTCGTCCTTGAAACAACAACATCAGCATATACCGGATGCCTCTACCAACTGTACTCTACACGCTCGAGGCCTCCTAAAAAAGCACTGCCTTGTCTCGCCTCGTCCATACGTTTGACCAGCTAGATCATGGAGTCGGTTGCGGCTTGGACAACTGATCAGAAGCACGCCTGACAATTAAATGGCTAAGTACTTCAGAAAATGATTAGCATGCTCCGAAATGGTTAAGTACTTCTCAATTAACGAACTGCTCCCAAACGGTCACCATCACATTCGGCGTTGCAGTTTGTGCGTATCCGACCCTTCTGTCCCACGGCAAAACAGGCCAGACACATCTCTTTAGCACACCTCGTTGCCCGTTAATTAGCTCGTCCTTTCCTCTCACAGCTCGCCTCTGTATCTTTCTCTGGCCAGCTAGTGAGAGAAAGTTACTCGTGAGCTAATGTTTAGTTAGGACTTTGGAAATGGCCAATGGGTTGCTCTCACTTGAAGAGAAAACGATCTCTCCCCGGCCATCCGGTTCGCGGTTCGTCCTTCCTAATAAGCTTCTCCCTCACTCTCGCACGCGTTGCGTTCTTTTTTCCACTCTCTTTTATCGGTCTTTTGCTAGTACAATGTTTGAAGGAAGCTGAGATAGGTTGCTTACAGCCCACTTTGTTAAAACCCAAAGCGAGATATATTTGTGTCCCCCTTACACATGTAACTTTACATCATCCATCCATCTATATCAATATATATAAATCGACTCATCGATCAGACAAATACTAGCTACCATTGACATGTGACATTGTGGCTGCCTGAGAAGACTGGTTGGTGGGGTAACACTGATCATTGGAGCCAAGGAAACGAAAGTTGGTGATTTCCTACTGAAATCTGCAATGAAAAGCGGAGAAGTTGATCAAATGTTCATGTCGATTCTCTCAGAAAAAGCTCATTGTCTTGGGTCAATGAAAGACTCATCAAAATACAAAATCATTTCAGGCAAAACTGCCGGGCCGGGTTTAGTACACCTAGCTGCTGAGAGGCACGCACCGAACGATTCTGAATAAGTGCTTCTGTTGACTCGTGGATAGCGAAGAAAGTGCATTTCTTAAAATCTTGATTGGGAAGATTATTAGTTAGAGACTTTTTTTACAAAAATAAAAGGTTTAGCTAGGAAAGTTAGCGACAGAGATGCTTTAGTGATTCACAGTGGGTCTGGTGAGCTTTCCGATTAATTTTGTTCAAAAGCAACCTTGCCAGGCAGCATATTCAGAAAAATATTGATCGGTTATTACCAGAAAGGTTGCAATCTTTCATATATTTTCAGGTCGTTATGGTCTTAATATTTGGTAGAGCAGATCAGACATAACCATTTCCTTGACTGCATCCAATGGAAGCGTAAGCACCCTACGTGTAGGGTACTGAATGATTTGAGCCGCATTGTGTGGTTCTGTTGAACAGTAGTTATATATAGCAAGTGAACTGTACAGTCTGTACTTACCCCGTCCACTTCACTAGCAGGATATAGATAAATCACTATGGCTATATGGATTATGGACTTCATCAAGTTCCCTTTCGGGGACTGTGCTCGATTTGGACCTTCCAGTTTGCTATCTGCACTTATATGCCGCTTCACATGCATCAACTAAAACTTGCCAGACACTGTTGGAGAAGGTTCATTTCTCTAAAATTAATATGTCGTTTACCTGCAATTTTATTTAGTAGCTGTGCAGCATCCAAAAAGCAAGCTCCCATCCCATGGCCCTCGATATCAACACGCATCAAATCTTGCAGATTTTCGCGCTTTGACAGCGGTAGAAACTATGCAGCTCTCTGAAGAAGTTAAGGGTGCCCTCGATAAGAAGTCTGGGTTCTTATCTGCCTGTATCTGTGTTGTTTTATGTTCGTTGAAGTCGTGATTCAGGAGCTACCATATTCTATTTTGGTTAAGTTCACTTACTACCGCGCCAACTTCATGGATCATTTAACCCTGCTAGTTCGCATCCCGTGTACTTTTTCTGAGAAAGTGTTCCCGGCCGTTGGTGCACTTGACGGACAGCTGTGATAATCCTTCCCATAATTTACGATCTTGTCCTCCTCGTGTTGGCCCGATGCTCAGGTTGATCATGTCCGCAGCCGACGGAGCTGGCCAGAACTTTTAATTCGATGTACAAATAAGCCCTCCCACAAAAAAGAAAAGTTACCGGCGGCGTTTCTTCTTCTTCTTCAGGAAATGATTTGCCATGATTGATCATGCTGATGTGCTTGAAAAAATAGTTAATGATTAGATGATAAAATTGCACTGATCTTCGTCTCCATAGAACATGGATATTGTTGGTTTGTAAAAAGAAGTGAATTTTTTTTATGCAACAAACAAAAAATAGCGAAAGAGGCCTTGCCCTAGCGGTTAAGACATCCGAGTAGCACCTCTCAGGTACTGGGTTTGACTCCCCGGTTTGTGACTTCGTCAATCTCGAAGATTTGCCAGCTCAGTCTTCGAAGACGCTCATAGGGGTAGAATTTACGTATGTGCGTTTATAGGAATGAGTGTGCGTGCGTTGTGAGTGTCTGAGTTCTATTATATAATAAAGGGCAGTACATAAGCTGCTTGTCTTTGGCACGCTGCTTGGTGCTATTATAACGAAATCATAGTACTAGTTGACTTCAGCAATGCTCCTTGTAGCCTCACTTCCGATCCATCAAATTTTAAAATCAGGGCAAAGGTCAGTCTGACTTTGGTATTGGGCTCAGAATATCATCAGAAGCTGGGAGTCACTATAGATTCTGCCCTAGTCGTCTGTACACTGTAATCACATTAAAACTTACAAGTGTTTTCATAAGGAAAAATAAAGAGTTGTGGTACTACTAAGAAGGTCCAGCTAAGCAATGGAAATGCTATACAGCCAGCACGGTCTGGGATTATTTTGAGAGCTGCGAACTAATGAATTCCTGCAGAGGAAATGTAACTTCGACTCAGTTCTAAGACATACATTTTTCACAGAACTATATATAGTCTATAGAATAGATCAGTTCAACCACTGGACATAACAATTCCGCCAGGTGAAGCTGATGGAGCGGCGGTATGAAACCTTCCACGATGGACTCCAGAGACAAATGCAGATCATGCACAGGAGTTACAGTGAGAGCTGGGTCCAGGATGTTTCAGGGCATCAGATCGATTCTTTGCATAGTGTTTCTTGATGCAACTATGTTCAAATAACTAAATAAATTAAATAATTATACCAAAATGGTGCTCTGCGTACAACCAACCATTGATGCGGACAGCAGTTTTTAAGATTGATGAGATCTGGAATTGGAAATGGAAAGATCAAATAGACAGGGATATCAATGCTGATACACACGTACCTGCGTGTTCGAGAGAGCGAGTAAGAGTGGAGACTATTTAAGAATCCACGGAATATACAGACTGACACAGAAAAATGTGTTGGCCTACAGAAACAGGACAGCTGACTATGAAAGAAAGCTACATTTTTGAAATTTTTCTACGGTACGAGTGTCGCTTTGTCCCGGATATACTTATTGTCATGATAAATATATTGAGCATGACTGATATCATTTCCTCACTAGTGGAATTTTTTTCTGCTCATTTTAGGTAGTTTATAACAAAATCGAGTATACCTCTCCATGTTCAGAATTTCACATTAGGCCTTACACACATAAGAATATACACGTGTTGTATTAGGGAAAAAAATGCTATTAATTGCTGAACCTAAACCAGACTCGGCAATTATCACATTAACACATCTGAACAATGCAGATGGTACATCATTATCTGATGATGAACACCCATTCGGTCGTTGTTACTCTGATGATGCACACCCATTCCGTCATTGTTACTGCTAAAGAGTAAAGACTAAAGAATATAAATTTTGAGCATGCAGCACATGATATCTTCGTGGTGATACCTCAGGATGTTTCTCCGAAAGGGTTTGATAGGCCGGGGCAGTGACGTAGCCGTCCCCTCCCTCCAGGTGGGGCTGCCCCTAGTCTGTTTCTTTCACTCTGCAGTCGCCATTGCTTCCCTATCTCGCCATCTAGCTTCAGGCCGGACTAAACAGCCACAGTCTACCCGCTCGAGCCATCCATAAACAAATACTCGCGACCATACAATACAGCCATGCCTTCTACATCCCGTACCGCAAACGAAAAGGAACAGGGAGAAAAAAATGCAACGAAAACCAGCAACAACTGAACACTAGTAACGCGAGAACGAGATGGGGATGCACACACACACGTTGCAGTTGTTGGTGTTACATGTACAACAGCTTAACCTCCAGGCACCCCATGGAAGCTTTGCAAGCTTGCATGTTACTCATTTGACCCACCTGGCCCGGGCCGGCCCGGTACCCTCTCTCTAGTCTCTACACATAAGCAGCAGGCCAGCAGCAGGAGGAGGTGAAAGGGGGAGCCAAATCAAATCCTAGTGCCAGAAGATAGATAGACCGAGTTGGAAGGGCTGGTGGAGGGAAGAGATCCGGCAACCATAAAAGACGAAAGCAGGCGAACCAAACCAAACATACCAAAGCGAAGCAAAGGAAAGGCACGCCGCCAACAAAAGAGCACCAAACTCGTAAAGGGATCGGCGACATATATAGCGAGAGCCTGGCGAGAAGGACACGCTGCAAGCAAGCAAGAGCTGCGAAGAAGCGAGCTCCTCCGTTCCATCTCGCAATCTCCCAGAGAACGCGAGAGGGAGAAGAGGAAAAATCTTTTTCTCAGTCTTTCTTCCGTGTGTTGGTTTCCAAGCAAAGCCACCCCAAGAGGGCGGAGGGGGTGGCGGCAGTGAGCTTGTATAAAGCGCGGGTGCGGAGGCCACCCGGAGAGCTCCGGAGATGCAGCAGCGTCGCAAGTCGGTGTTCGCTTCGGCGCCGTTCGCCATGAAGCAGGCTGCGCTGGGCGCCGGCGTGGCCGCGCGGCGGAACGGCGCGCCGCTGTCGCTGGCCGCGGTGGTGTTCGCGCTCTTCGTGTTCGCCACGTTCCTGTACAACGAGGACATCAAGTCCATCACCGACTTCCAGTTCGGCGCCGTCCGCGCCAAGGCCCCCGACCTCCACCTCCTGCAGGAGGCCCAGGCCGCCGCGCACGCCGCCGTCGACACCTCTGCCTCCTCCGGCAACGCCACCACGTCTGCTGCCACCGTGGTCGACGTGGCCAAGACGAACAGCAACGGCGCCAATGCCGCTGCCAACAACGCGGCGGCGGTGGCGGTGGACGTGGGGCAGGAGAAGGACCGTGACGTGACGCTCCCGACGGTGGCGGCGGGGGGA
>LAPY01001841.1:0-19337 GCA_000970635.1 Eragrostis tef
AATACAAATTTACTTGTCGGCCGATTTCACAACACCGACAGGTTTCTTCCTGCATCGCGTGGCCGTCTGGTCTACTCTGTCGATTCTGGGGTGGCTCGTCAGGTTCGTTTAAGTTCCGCGGTCACTTTCCTCCCGCGCTCTGATGAATGTTGAGATTACAACGAGTACCAGTATCTTCAATCGCTGAAGCACGGCCTCTCATCTCATGTCGCAGGTCGCGAGAGCGTCCGTCCAGGTCCCGAGAGGCCGTAATAGGACTCGACACGAACAAGCCACGTAAAAGATTCACCATTTCTGCCGCCGCTGCTTCTTCGACCAGTGAGGCAGTGATTGCACTACACCGGATAATTCGGAACTCACGTTCCGGTTTGAGACCTCTCTGTCCAAAATCGAACCTGAAAAAATTGTTATCATAAGACATTGTTCCATTATATAATGGAGTATTTCTTAGATAAAAGCCATTACTCCACTGATAACGACGAGGAAATGAGACGGGAGGTGTGAGCGGTGCGGCGGGTCCGGAGCTATTCATGGAACAGTCGCTGCTGGGAGTCTGGGACCCTGTCGATCTGAGTTGTGGCCAGCGTTGCTCCGTCCGTGGCGAGGCCGTAACACGTAGGACCCCCCAGTTAGAGCAGGGATAATAAGAATAGCCGGCTGCCGGCACAGTACCAATCCACGTCAGCTTCAGCCATCAACAAGCAACAGCAAGTATAATAGCTTTCGGCCGCTGGCCTGCTAATGAAATATTTTAATCATTCATTGTTTACTTGGGGGTATTCGGTGATTGGGTGAAAGCGGGCACTTTTTTCGGGTAGCGAGCGACGAAACAATCGCCGGTCATACTCTCTTTCCTCCCTTCTCACTCTTTTACCTAAAAATTTTTATGACATGGACAACTCTTAGCCTGCTGACTAGGACTTATTATACTTGCTCTTAGGTTCGTCCGGTCGCCGTCCATTACTAACATCATCACAGTACTTAAACGGCAAACTTTGACTTGATTTAACATCGCATCTAACACCAGCCCATGGAGGGGAGCTTCATTCATAAGGCCCAAATCAAGATGGGCCTGACTCAAATCGACATTGGATGAGAAAGGCCCGTCAAAACCAGCAGAATGGTATGAGGTGCTAGTGGGCCAGTGGCAATCATACAAATTCCGTGTGAAATTCTCTCGAGATTGCTAAGTTTGATCTTCGTTTGCAGTATCGTAGACGATGTGTATTCACGAGCATTTCTGTTTTAGCTCTCGGCCTTTGTTTCAGGGACCTCTGATCAAGAATTCAGAAACGGAAATTATAATGCGAGGAAAACATGGAGAGGAAGACGGTATCGTTCTACTTCAGTTCTACATCCATATTTTCAGCAGAACACTCTGCAGCTTCGAACCTGCAAATGACTGCCAAACGACACGCCCATGGTATGTGATGCCATTTTCGGCACGAACGATTTACAGTCACACACAAATAGCGAGACCGTTAGGCAGCTTGGATGTGCTGTTTCAGTTAAGAGTTTCAGCACAACTGGAAGAATCTGTGACACAGGAACAGCCAATAAACTGCCGATTTAGCCGCCGGCAACCACGGGTTGGTAGCATGTTACTACACATAGTTACATGACACAGAGACGCAGTTTCTCCCCCATATAGAGACGCAGTTTCTCCCCCATATAGAGACTCAGTTTCTCCCCATATGTCGATCATACATATACCCCGAGGCGAAGATCTGACAGGGACAGACACAGGTCACTATAATACAATACAAAACAAGCTGAGAGGGACAGATGCTTGCTTAGTTTCTTGTTAGAACACTGAATTGGGTCAGTCAGACTCGAGAGCTAGGAATTTCTACACCCTGCACATGCAGTACTTCCTCCTCCGGACCAGCCACCGGTTCTTGGCTCCTGTTGAGACGGGCATTCTCCTCACCTGCGCCTGGTCGTGTTCGCCGGCGCCCACAGGTCGGCCCCGTTGCTCTGGGTCAGCTGCACCGTCAGGTCCACCGGCACGAGGCAGAGGCCGCGGTTCCGCAGGCTGTAGTGGTCGGGATCCTGAATTCCATGTAGCAAACGGGAGGCGCGTTATGACTTTACAACATATTTTTTCAGCACGGAGAAATGAATTCTTTGACTTTTACTTCTATATCAGAAATTGTCAAGTTCAGAATTTTAAGCGTGTGACTTCATCTTCTTCAATTTGCACTAAAGAGTTCATAGGAAGCGGTGGGTGCAAAATTTAAGCTCACCTCAGGCGCAACGCCGGCCACCGGAGGAGGGCGCATGTAGGGGGAGCTAAGAACCTGCAAACACCACATCAGTGCATTGGTAGCAGAAGAAACGGAGGACAAGCAAACTTGAAATCGTAATGCGATGTGCAGTGACTTGGAACAGACCTCAAGTTGCTGGTGCAGGAACTTGATGTAACCCGAGGCCTCCTGCAGAACTGAAGCTGTATCCGTCTGCCAGATGAAGCAGAGATGAGTGCAGAACTTACAATACCAAAATTCTACCTGCAGACTGAAACTACAGGTTTAGAAATGCAGAGAAAAGTTGGAGAACTGCATACCTTTCCGAACGGTGACACTAGCTGCTGAAGCGCGGCTACTCTCTCACCGACCTTGTCCTTCTTCTCCTGCTCAGTTGCAACAACGAAAAATTAACTCAGGAAACACAGCCACTTAAACTAGCTAGATATGCGAATTGCTAACAGCAGCACCTTGGGCGATATGGGTGCGGCTCTTGGGCTCGCATTCCTCGGCTTCTTCGAGCTCATGCTTCCGAATTCTTCTGAACTGGTGGGGGTGACTGCTTTTCCACTGAAGTAGCTGTCGGTGTGGTTCCTTTTGCTGTGATTGGCCACTTCAGCCATCATCATCTTCTCCGCCCGCTCACTATCTCCTTGCCTTGATTCCCTGCTGAAATTCACGTTATGACTTTACAACATATTTTTTCAGCACGGAGAAATGAATTCTTTGACTTTTACTTCTATATCAGAAATTGTCAAGTTCAGAATTTTAAGCGTGTGACTTCATCTTCTTCAATTTGCACTAAAGAGTTCATAGGAAGCGGTGGGTGCAAAATTTAAGCTCACCTCAGGCGCAACGCCGGCCACCGGAGGAGGGCGCATGTAGGGGGAGCTAAGAACCTGCAAACACCACATCAGTGCATTGGTAGCAGAAGAAACGGAGGACAAGCAAACTTGAAATCGTAATGCGATGTGCAGTGACTTGGAACAGACCTCAAGTTGCTGGTGCAGGAACTTGATGTAACCCGAGGCCTCCTGCAGAACTGAAGCTGTATCCGTCTGCCAGATGAAGCAGAGATGAGTGCAGAACTTACAATACCAAAATTCTACCTGCAGACTGAAACTACAGGTTTAGAAATGCAGAGAAAAGTTGGAGAACTGCATACCTTTCCGAACGGTGACACTAGCTGCTGAAGCGCGGCTACTCTCTCACCGACCTTGTCCTTCTTCTCCTGCTCAGTTGCAACAACGAAAAATTAACTCAGGAAACACAGCCACTTAAACTAGCTAGATATGCGAATTGCTAACAGCAGCACCTTGGGCGATATGGGTGCGGCTCTTGGGCTCGCATTCCTCGGCTTCTTCGAGCTCATGCTTCCGAATTCTTCTGAACTGGTGGGGGTGACTGCTTTTCCACTGAAGTAGCTGTCGGTGTGGTTCCTTTTGCTGTGATTGGCCACTTCAGCCATCATCATCTTCTCCGCCCGCTCACTATCTCCTTGCCTTGATTCCCTGCTGAAATTCAGGAGGAAAAGGTGTAGGCGAGATCAGCTTGCCTTGCTCCTATTCGGTAAAAGCTGACTTTTACAGCTGGAGTCGCCGGTTCATAGGTCGGTTTCATGGAAAATCACTATCACTCTATTCAGAAGCTAGTACTACGTCTTACACAAAGAAAACTACTTTTTCTAATGAGATAGTGTTCAACTACTTCATAAGTAACGAGTAATGAAAGGTCGACATGACAAGACAAGGTCAAAGGTGTCATTAGTCTCAAGAACCTTTCCTATACAGAAACTTTGTTCTGGAAAATCAGTCCATCTTTCGGTTCCTTCCAAAGCCTGTTCACCTTCGGACTCCAGTACTGTCCTGCCCCAATTTTTTCCTCTCAGGAAGGCCCACGATCTTCTCAGTTAAAATACTATACTGTTCGGTTGTTGATTGACGATTTTGTTTGATTCTAGTGCTGCCATTTGGACCTTATCCGAAGGTTCTTGTAGCAAGATAAAAAAAATTTGGTCGGAACTGTGTCTTTACATGGAGTTAGGGATTGATCATGCAAGGATTTGAACGGAGCGAAGCAATGGATGGACATCTTAGCCTGTCCCCAAAGATTACGACTTACGAGACCTTGTCTTCCCAAGTTGAGCTAGTAAAAAACTTGAAATCGTAATGCGATGTGCAGTGACTTGGAACAGACCTCAAGTTGCTGGTGCAGGAACTTGATGTAACCCGAGGCCTCCTGCAGAACTGAAGCTGTATCCGTCTGCCAGATGAAGCAGAGATGAGTGCAGAACTTACAATACCAAAATTCTACCTGCAGACTGAAACTACAGGTTTAGAAATGCAGAGAAAAGTTGGAGAACTGCATACCTTTCCGAACGGTGACACTAGCTGCTGAAGCGCGGCTACTCTCTCACCGACCTTGTCCTTCTTCTCCTGCTCAGTTGCAACAACGAAAAATTAACTCAGGAAACACAGCCACTTAAACTAGCTAGATATGCGAATTGCTAACAGCAGCACCTTGGGCGATATGGGTGCGGCTCTTGGGCTCGCATTCCTCGGCTTCTTCGAGCTCATGCTTCCGAATTCTTCTGAACTGGTGGGGGTGACTGCTTTTCCACTGAAGTAGCTGTCGGTGTGGTTCCTTTTGCTGTGATTGGCCACTTCAGCCATCATCATCTTCTCCGCCTGCTCACTATCTCCTTGCCTTGATTCCCTGCTGAAATTCAGGAGGAAAAAGGTGTAGGCGAGATCAGCTTGCCTTGCTCCTATTCGGTAAAAGCTGACTTTTACAGCTGGAGTCGCCGGTTCATAGGTCGGTTTCATGGAAAATCACTATCACTCTATTCAGAAGCTAGTACTACGTCTTACACAAAGAAAACTACTTTTTCTAATGAGATAGTGTTCAACTACTTCATAAGTAACGAGTAATGAAAGGTCGACATGACAAGACAAGGTCAAAGGTGTCATTAGTCTCAAGAACCTTTCCTATACAGAAACATTGTTCTAGAAAATCAGTTCATCTTTCGGTTCCTTCCGAAGCCTGTTCACCTTTGGATTCCAGTTACTGTCCTATTGCTGCCCCATATTTTTCCTCTCAGCCTCTCAGGTTGCTGCCCCATATTTTTCCTCTCAGGAAGGCCCACGATCTTCTCAGTTAAAATACTATACTGTTCGGTTGTTGATTGACGATTTTGTTTGATTCTAGTGCTGCCATTTGGACCTTATCCGAAGGTTCTTGTAGCAAGATAAAAAAAATTTGGTCGGAACTGTGTCTTTACATGGAGTTAGGGATTGATCATGCAAGGATTTGAACGGAGCGAAGCAATGGATGGACATCTTAGCCTGTCCCCAAAGATTACGACTTACGAGACCTTGTCTTCCCAAGTTGAGCTAGTAAAATAATTGCAAATTAGATTGGTCAAAGCAAATAGTCTAATGCAATCCTTATCTATCAACGTTAGAAACGTGTGGGTTCAGAGTTCCAACTTGCAGCATCAAGAGGCGATGGTTAAGATGTACTCGCGTGCTGTGCATTGTATATTGCGCACAGTACACCGTATGGTACAGAAAAACAACCTGGAATTAATATCCGAAATATAATTGCAATCCTCTAATTCGATAACCCAAGGAACGACAAGATAGCTTACACAAATCATTATCTTGTCTGAAGGTTATCATTACGTAGTCTACTGCGTATATACTACCAAACAAGATAGCTTTACACAAATCATAGTATTGTCTGAACACGAACTCGGCTACCAGTTTAGCACAATCATACGATTATATCCTTGCAAAAAAAAAGTCATACGATTATATTTATATATCAATCAGCCTAAGCCGACGTCGTTACGTACTGTGATTTGCGATCCATGATCGGCCATGATCAACAGACACGGATTCTTGTCATCACATATTCCAGTTAGTAGGGGGCCCATCTTTAGGTGGGGAAGACAGCAAGCAGGTGCCAGCTGTTGTTCAGGCTAGCTAGCAGCGACGTCGCTGTACCTGCCTAGCTTGTTCCATTTGTGCATCATTCCAGGGATTGTGATTTTCAGACAACAGGCCCATTGACTACGTACTAGTAGTACCAGATAAAACAGGTTTGGACTGTACTGTGATGTTAGAAGTAGCATAGCCACTGTCAATCCATTTGGAAGGCAACAAAGGTAGTTTTTGAATAAACTCCAGTTTATCTCATACTATTAGCACAAGCTTTTCTGTGCTCAAGGGGGGAAAAAAAGGACATGTGAGGAGCTAGCAAAATTCAGGAAAAGTGAAGAGGACAAAAAAGCTTGTCCCCTTCGAAGATGCATGCTGGTAGCAGAAACCATGCATGATTGACGAATTTGTCAAGGAGCAGCAGACTGTTCTGTTTCCAGTTCTAGGCACCAAATCCAGGCCCCGTTTTCATCACTGCTCCTGCTTTACTAGCCTTCGCCTAAACCACTCCAGGGTTTCTTCCATTTCGCAAGCTGGAAAACGTCTCCGCGCAAGAGTGTGTGCCCTGCCTGATGATTTATCACTAGCTCCAAACCTGGAGTAAAGCGGTAACAGGAGGCTTTAATAGTACCGTACCCTGGCCGCGACGCAATCGCGCGGCAGCCCTAATATCCCGGCAAGCTAATTAAAACATTTCAGAGACTAATAATCATCACGTCTCTGGTTGATCGGTTCGCCGACGTAGGCATGTACCCGTATCCACCCCGGAGCCAGCTGTGCAGAATGGACGCGTGCCAACCGAGACCCGCCTACTGACACGTACGCGCTTTACGCCGCGCCATACGTCGTACGCCACCGTCTCTCCATGGCAGCCGCCCGCTCTCTCTGACCCCTCTTCTCCGCGCGTGTATGCAGAAGGGAAGAACCGAAGGAAGAACATGGTTTAACCAGGGCGGTCGATGCGCGCGCCACTGACGAGCAAATTAAACAGAGGGGGAAAAAACACCAGATGGCTATGTGGCACGCACAGCTGCATGCTATTATTACTGATCCGCTTACCGAGCAGTACAAGATACAGAAGCGATTAATTAACCCCATAATAATGGAACTTAGGAGAACTACAAACAGAAGTACTCCAAGTAACAAATTAGGAGGCGGGGGAAAAGGAAACGGGAAGCTTTCTTACCTGGATCGACGACCGTCGTTGCCTCCGGATGGAGACCAGGAGGGAGCCCAACAAGAGAGATGGCAGGCACTGTCAATCTCTCTTGTTGTAGCGGCGGAGGTACCTCCTGCTTGCAGCAAGTTTCTCCCTGACTCCGAGTTTCCTGTCTCCCAGAGCCAGAAACAAGAGGAAGAGGAACCAGGTGTGGTCACTACCAGGGAGAAGGAGAGGCTTATGGAGGGTTTAAGGAAGGATGGAACTGGGGGGCCGGGGACAATTGGGGGATCAGGGAGGCCCTGGCCATTTATATATACGCAGAAGAGAACAGGGCACCTGGTGGCTGGTTGGGAGGTGGGTGGTGCTGCTGCTGCGGCTAGATAGATTTTCTCTTTTTTCTAAGACAAGAAAACGAGTTCTCCACTCTATCTATCTATCTATAGCCGCAGTCCTGACGCGATACAGAAAAGGAGGATTCTTCTGACGGAAACGTTAGGTGCACCGCCTGGAGGTGGAGGAGACGACCTACACGATACGGGACAGCAGAAATGGAGATGACGTGGCGAGGTCGAGACACTCCTGAGAGGAGCGCGTGCACGACATGTTCTGTGTATCTGTATGTGCCCCTAGCAACGGAGGGCTTTGCTTTTGGTGCTCGGTTTAGCGCCCTTTCTCCTCCCCGCCCTTTTCGGTTCGTTTGTTTTGTTTTCCTGGACGCCGCATCCATCGATCGATCGATCGATCGGTCTCGGTGACAGCTAATATCCAGAGGATGGTGAGGGAGCGAATGAGAGCGGCGAGGAAGAGGACGACGGGAGGTGACGCCATATGCGCAGCCCACAGCGCGGGACAGGGACACGCGGGTTTTTATTGTAGTTCGGCGGATCCGGCACCGCGCGCGCTGGTCTGGCCTGATCGCGATCTCTCCCCACGTCCGGTCCGCTTGGCGCCCGCGTGAACAGGAGTGTAGTGCTGGTGTGGCTGGCTCCCTGCTCCGCGCGCGGGGATCGGAGGCGACTGACTTTTTCCGCGCGGGGCGGCCGGGGATCCCGGTCGCGGGCGGTGTACGGGTGCGCGGAGCCGGGGCAGCGACAAGGGTACGGCTAGATACAGAAGCGATTAATTAACCCCATAATAATGGAACTTAGGAGAACTACAAACAGAAGTACTCCAAGTAACAAATTAGGAGGCGGGGGAAAAGGAAACGGGAAGCTTTCTTACCTGGATCGACGACCGTCGTTGCCTCCGGATGGAGACCAGGAGGGAGCCCAACAAGAGAGATGGCAGGCACTGTCAATCTCTCTTGTTGTAGCGGCGGAGGTACCTCCTGCTTGCAGCAAGTTTCTCCCTGACTCCGAGTTTCCTGTCTCCCAGAGCCAGAAACAAGAGGAAGAGGAACCAGGTGTGGTCACTACCAGGGAGAAGGAGAGGCTTATGGAGGGTTTAAGGAAGGATGGAACTGGGGGGCCGGGGACAATTGGGGGATCAGGGAGGCCCTGGCCATTTATATATACGCAGAAGAGAACAGGGCACCTGGTGGCTGGTTGGGAGGTGGGTGGTGCTGCTGCTGCGGCTAGATAGATTTTCTCTTTTTTCTAAGACAAGAAAACGAGTTCTCCACTCTATCTATCTATCTATAGCCGCAGTCCTGACGCGATACAGAAAAGGAGGATTCTTCTGACGGAAACGTTAGGTGCACCGCCTGGAGGTGGAGGAGACGACCTACACGATACGGGACAGCAGAAATGGAGATGACGTGGCGAGGTCGAGACACTCCTGAGAGGAGCGCGTGCACGACATGTTCTGTGTATCTGTATGTGCCCCTAGCAACGGAGGGCTTTGCTTTTGGTGCTCGGTTTAGCGCCCTTTCTCCTCCCCGCCCTTTTCGGTTCGTTTGTTTTGTTTTCCTGGACGCCGCATCCATCGATCGATCGATCGATCGGTCTCGGTGACAGCTAATATCCAGAGGATGGTGAGGGAGCGAATGAGAGCGGCGAGGAAGAGGACGACGGGAGGTGACGCCATATGCGCAGCCCACAGCGCGGGACAGGGACACGCGGGTTTTTATTGTAGTTCGGCGGATCCGGCACCGCGCGCGCTGGTCTGGCCTGATCGCGATCTCTCCCCACGTCCGGTCCGCTTGGCGCCCGCGTGAACAGGAGTGTAGTGCTGGTGTGGCTGGCTCCCTGCTCCGCGCGCGGGGATCGGAGGCGACTGACTTTTTCCGCGCGGGGCGGCCGGGGATCCCGGTCGCGGGCGGTGTACGGGTGCGCCGAGCCGGGGCAGCGACAAGGGTACGGCTGAGGAAACTCTCGGGAACGGATAGGCATCGATCAGATACGTCGTCGTAGGCGTCGCGTGTCGCTTTTGCCAGAGACGCGGTGTCGCCTGCCCTGCACTGGTTCCGGCGGAGGATGGATGGAAAGGGGAGCGCGTGCGGCGCGTGCTTTCGTGTCCTCTCTTTGTCGCGTAGTCTCTTCAGCTCGTCCGGATTAGCATAAGCATGGCATGGTGACCCGAACGAATCGCGACTGCTAGCTAGCAGAGGATAACGACCGATGTGTACGTCTGCGTCCGGAGATCGATGCGTCTTTCCACGGGAGTCGGTCCGGGGTGCTTTACGACTTCATGCTCACTGTTTCTGAAACAAGCTCTTACCGTATGGTCTTGGGCACGTATAAATAAAGCGACCTGTTTACGGTAAGTATAGGACGACAGGCTAATACAGCTGCAAACATGCTAAAAGCGAATCACTGCTGTCCCCATTCAGCTCAGACTTCCGGAACCGACCGGCTAACTTTGCCGGCCGAGAACAACGACGCAACGCAACCACCCAGTCTTACTGTGTTTAGCATGGGAGATTCCCGTTCACCTCCCCCTGGTCGGTTCGCCTCACATGACCCCAACAGCGGTCTCGACAGCTTTCACTGCAGCTGATCGATGCGTGCGTGCGTGTGCGACCGCATGCAAGAGGGATTCCATCCACGCGATGGACGACGGGACGGACGAGTCGCCGTCCGGCCGGTCCCCGCGCGACGGCGACCCCGGGGGCGCGGGGCCTACGCCAACTCGCGGTCGCGCAAGCCATGCATGAGTACACACGAGCAGGGTCCGGACGGACAGGGTCCACGCGCTTCCACCGCTTTTCATCTATCATCACTCGAAAGCTGAAAAGAGATCTTTATCGGCGCAGCGAGCGTCGTTCATCGCTTGCCGCTCCTCATTTTGCGAACGCTACGTCAGACTACTGGGTTATTTTAACTATGGTCATGTCGTAGCGGCAAGCTCTCTATACAACGGAGTACGTTACTCACGTACGTTGGTCGTGTATGCGTGTGTGGATGAACCACGTCGACGGAGACATGCCAGATGAGACCGAGACTGTCTCAAAGAAACATTTTACTATACCAGGCGAGGCGACGGTCTTGCATGAATCAGTCCTCCCAGCTGAACGTACGCCGGCAGTTTCCAGAACCAATGGAAACAAATCGCAGAAACTGCTGAACAGGTAAAACACCAAGGGCCACCGGCAGCCGCCAAATGGTTCTATAACTCGTTCATATTCTGTACTTCACCTACGCGGACGACCCGTCGTGAGCGAAGAAGCATCCGTGGAAGTATAACAGAACACAAAGAAATAAAAGATTAGCGGCGGTGGGGCTTCATCCTTGTCCGGGAGGCCATCGATCACTCTCACTCGTTGATTAGGTCCGGCAGTTCAGGACACGGTTCGTTCTAAGTGGCTGGTCATTACCCCCGATGAAGTCGCAAAGCCTACGTGGCTATGCAGATGCGATCGTTTGTTTGAACCCTTTTTGATGATGGCAATTGCTTATAGATTGCTGATTTATGAGATTCCTCGCTTTCGGTCGTATCATTCCTCCGGAAATCGCGGTTTTCGGAAGGAACCCACTCTGTAGTCTATGACCAGATTGATTGGATAGACAATCTTGTCCCGTTCCATTTCAAATTTGTTAGGGAAATGGCGTGAACCTCTGGGTTAATCACGAGTTGCTTGCTTATCAGAGCACACGAAACCGTTAAAAATGGCTGAAATACGGGTTTGAGTAGAACGACTCATAGTCAGCAAAATCGAGGGAACAGCCAAAGCAGAACGAACAAGTTACTCCATAGAAAGATTGTTACGCAGTCAGCGAACATTTCGACAATGAGAACAATGGCTGTTTCCAGGGAAAACAGGACGACTAAAGTTTGCATTTGCAAATAATTTATCAACTCGGACCAAATTCCTTAGAGAAAAAAAAAACTCGGATCGACCGACATCAAAAGTAAGGTAAACGAAAGGAAATCGGACATGGCATCAAACTCCACAGTGCTTACAGTGATTACAACCTCTTTTGGTAGTACAATGGTTCACTAGTCGTACTTATGAAGTCATGGTCCATTAGATGGAGCATTCAAGTTGCCACCAGCATCTCATTGACCGGTATGCGGACGACAACAAGACGCTGCTACAAAACCGAACAAAAGCTCTATAGTCCATCCCTACTTTCTGCTCGGTACTACCTGAGACTTCATGGCCCAGCGTACTCATTCTTTCGTTCAACTGCCACACACATCTATACATCAACATAAGACCACAACAAGAAACTTAGAAGGAAGGCCTAGACAGCGGTGTACCAGCAGAACTAAGATTCCTGGGCTTGAGGGCGCAAATAGCCTCTGCAAAGCTCCTCCAAACGATGAACAAACTTTTGGGGCTGTTGCCACCATGTGGATTCAGAAGCAACTGGGCTTCCATAGAAGTCTTCTTGCGCGCTATCCTTCTTGGTGATGTTCTCAGAGAAATCACGCCAGTTCGTCATGGCCCGTTTCAGTCGAGCTGTTCTCTTACCAGTGACGAGATATCTGGTGTAGTCCCTGGCAAGGCGGTACAACTCCTCCCCTCTTATTATATGGATATACTGCACAACGAAGGAAGTGAAAGGGTGATTTAGAAAGCAGAAGTAAGATTTCTTAATGCTTACACCAAAGACAGACACATCAAAACACTTGTCTTACGAAGGAAGTGGGATTTGCACATAAGTCTTAGTTTGGCAGATATAAAAGAGTTTCCCATAAATTTTAAGCAGTTTGAGCAATCCAAGAGAACAGTTTCAGAGTTGCTATCTGCACCACCCAGTAAGCTAGTGCCAAGGAATGGTCATTTATTCATGACTTATAAGTGTACACAGTCGAATCCATACATGAGTTGACAGAAGTGAAATCATATGGATACTTGTAAAATGTGCATATTGTCTAGCAGTCCTCATCATCCCTTATTCCCTTTGACAAAGGAAATTTTGCTATCCTGCGCTCTATAACAGTCCTCATTATCCCAATTCCCTCTAGAATTAAGTAATCATGAGTGGGAGAAAATGATACTCAAGATAATGAAAATAAAATATTATGGTGATGCATTTGTAACATCAACTATAAGTAGTAAGTACATATCTTTTGAAAAAGGAATAACCAGTTTAGAAAGTGGTGGCCAAAGACAGACCTCCATCAACTAAAGCATTTTCAGAACAATGCACTATGGAAGGAGATATGAAGCAATGAAATTACCAAAAGTATGAAGGCGACAGTTGCTAACAGAATCTGGATCAGTTCATAAAATGAGTCCTTGAAAGACCCGTCATCTGGACCATCAGAACCACCACCACTACCTCCATAACAATTTTTGTTACCTCCATTCCCACCAGATCCTTGTCCTCGAAGCTTAGCAATTTGTTCCATTAGCAAGTCTTTTATGGGTCTTGGCCTTTTTGCTTCAGCCATAGCTTTGTTCAATGATTCCATAGAAAAGGGCTAAAAAGAAAGCACCGATAAATTAGCAATTTGGCACATGATTTACAAAGTAAACTTTTGTACATACTAATATGGTTATCTAATATCACAAAATTATCCACACATTAAATTCTAGAAAATGTTCTACACTAAATGCGTAGGTTTACCAAATGAATTCACTTCAACGTCTATCAAAAATTCAAAATACATGTCAATCTTGGCAAAACGTAAGTTAGATAGAAGTAACAAAAAGAAAATGTTTCCAGTACAACTCTTCACAGAATTTGGATACTGCAGCAAGAAAGAAACGGAAGTCACACGGCAGGTGTCAATTCATCATCAAATCAGCAATCATTATGATACAAATCATCATGTGAGAACAGAAAAAGAGTAGGTTAGAAAGTATGAATCAAACAAAGCGAAGGGCTAAAAACAAAGCACCGATAAATTAGCAATTTGGCACATGATTTACAAAGTAAACTTTTGTACATACTAATATGGTTATCTAATATCACAAAATTATCCACACATTAAATTCTAGAAAATGTTCTACACTAAATGCGTAGGTTTACCAAATGAATTCACTTCAACGTCTATCAAAAATTCAAAATACATGTCAATCTTGGCAAAACGTAAGTTAGATAGAAGTAACAAAAAGAAAATGTTTCCAGTACAACTCTTCACAGAATTTGGATACTGCAGCAAGAAAGAAACGGAAGTCACACGGCAGGTGTCAATTCATCATCAAATCAGCAATCATTATGATACAAATCATCATGTGAGAACAGAAAAAGAGTAGGTTAGAAAGTATGAATCAAACAAAGCAAAGGAAACATGTTTGGAAGGTTAAATTGGAAACTTATAAAGATACATTCTGGGGAAAGGCAAAATAAGTGCTTACATCAGGGTTCTCTTTTCCACTCATCGCATATAGAGGACCAAGCCTTTTATGACAAGCAGAAATAAGAACAAGCCTTGGATACACTTGTTCTTGCAGCTTGCAAGATCGAGTAGAATTTGGGCACAGAGAATCTCGATGAAGTAACTCGCGGGCCTTTCCAAGACCAGCTACTGGCCTGTGCGCAATGAGCGTGCCATGAGGCCTGTGTGTTGTAGCTTGGAAGTAGCTCATGTTTTTGTACTTTGCAAGTCCCTAAATTGCCTTGAGCCAAACTGTATGTTTAAAAAGGAGCGTAAGAATACACACATTTAGGTATAAGATAGGAGCATTGCTCAGCCTAAAGACCCCCCCAAAAAAAAAAATCAACTGAACTGACACAAAACTGAATGGCATAGTTTCTTCATTATGGCATGAATAAGGTATTCAGTATTCACTGGTCAATATGATTTTTCAGAGGTCCCAATTTTACGTAACAAACAAGGTGATCTGGTCCGCTTTTGATAGGATATGGCATGGCCCATTTACTCCTAATTCAGGACTAGAGAGCTGTGCAAGGATATTGTGAACAAAAGTCTTATGCAAGAATGCTCGATTTTTTATTTTTTTGTAAGCAGATTTAAGTAATATTAAATGGTCTGTGAGTGTTCAATCTGGTAAATCCATAATAGAGAGACCCTAGGCAATCCCAACCAACCTATAGTTGATACTTATCTTGCTGGCTGAGTAAAGCAGTTTATCAACCAATAAGGCCACGCACAACATACTAATCCAGGATGAAATGCAGCCTTCTACCCAACTTCTATCAGTATCATTCGTCATTACTAGCCCTAACATTGGGTTGCATTCAACATGTTAGGAATTAAATTATGCCACAGGTTTGCCACATTTCAAAGCCTCGAGTCTCAATTTCAGCTCGAAAATATTCTAAAAGAGCAGCACCATCTAACAAATCATTGTACCAAGGAACGTCTAAATGCCGATAGGCAACGAGGACACCAGTCACCAGGTCAATGAAGTTGTGGATAAAGCGCATATAAGAGGCCCCTGGAGCCATAGGAACCTCTTTTTTGCCCTAGAAATCAGCACGAACCGGAAATGGATAGCCCCCATCCACTTCCACACGCACATAGACCCTAATTTCTCACCATATCAAAACTCTAAAACCTGGACGTACAAAACGGGAAAACGGGTGCCTGTAGCCGCATATACGAAGAACTAACGGTCCAAGATATAGGAGATGCTCGTGCGGTTACCTGGGGAATCAACCGCGACGACGGCGGCGGCAGAGGGGATTGGGGATGAGGCGGCGGGGGACGGACGGAGACGGCCGGACGGAGAAGGAAGGATTTGCTGGATTGGGGTTGTGCCGCAAATGGATACCTCTTTTTTTTTTTTTTTTTTTTTTTTGAGGGGCAAAAGGACCCCTTAAATTGGGAACTTATAAAGATACATTCTGGGGAAAGGCAAAATAACTGCTTACATCAGGGTTCTCCTTTCCACTCATCGCATATAGAGGACCAAGCCTTTTACAGCAAGCAGAAACAAGAACAAGCCTTGGATACACTTGTTCTTGCAGCCTGCAAGATCGAGTAGAATGCGGGCACAGAGAATCTCGATGAAGTAACTCGCGAGCCTTTCCAAGACCAGCTACTGGCCTGTGCGCAATGAGCATGCCATGAGGCCTGTGTGTTGTAGCTTGGAAGTAGCTCATATTTTTGTACTTTATAAGGCCCTAAATTGCCCTGAACCAAACTGCATATTTAAAAAGGAACATAAGCATACACACATTTAGGTATGAGACAGGAGCATTTCTCGGCCCAAAGACAAAATCAATATCAACTGAACGGACATAAAACTGAATGGCATAGTTTATGTATTATGGCATGAATAAGTATTCAGAATTCACGGGTCAATATAATCATTAAGAATCAGAACTCCCAATTTTCCGTAACAAACAAGGTGATCTGGTCCGCCTTTTGCTAGGATATGGCATGGCCCATTTGCTCTTAATCCAGGACTAGAAAGCCACACAAGGATATTGTGAACAAAAAACTTATGCAAGAATGCTGGAATATTTATTTTTTGTAAGCAAAGTGTAGCTATAATGAATATTAAATGGTCTGTACTCATGTTCAATCTGGTAATTCCACCAGAGAGGAACCCTAGGCAATCCCATCCAACCTATAGCTGATACTTGATACTTGTCTTGCTGGCTGAGTAAAGAAGTTCATCACCAATAAGGCCATGCACAACATACTAATCCAGGATGAAATGCAGCCTTCTACCCAACTTCTATCAGTATCATTCGTCATTACTAGCCCTAACATTGGGTTGCATTCAACATGTTAGGAATTAAATTATGCCACAGGTTTGCCACATTTCAAAGCCTCGAGTCTCAATTTCAGCTCGAAAATATTCTAAAAGAGCAGCACCATCTAACAAATCATTGTACCAAGGAACGTCTAAATGCCGATAGGCAACGAGGACACCAGTCACCAGGTCAATGAAGTTGTGGATAAAGCGCATATAAGAGGCCCCTGGAGCCATAGGAACCTCTTTTTTGCCCTAGAAATCAGCACGAACCGGAAATGGATAGCCCCCATCCACTTCCACACGCACATAGACCCTAATTTCTCACCATATCAAAACTCTAAAACCTGGACGTACAAAACGGGAAAACGGGTGCCTGTAGCCGCATATACGAAGAACTAACGGTCCAAGATATAGGAGATGCTCGTGCGGTTACCTGGGGAATCAACCGCGACGACGGCGGCGGCAGAGGGGATTGGGGATGAGGCGGCGGGGGACGGACGGAGACGGCCGGACGGAGAAGGAAGGATTTGCTGGATTGGGGTTGTGCCGCAAATGGATACCTCTTTTTTTTTTTTTTTTTTTTTTGAGAGGCGCAAATGGATCCCTCTTGGCTGCCGACTTTCCTGCAGAGCGCTGGGCCTATGAAGGCCCAACAAAACTCCTAACCCACTACTGCAAGCTGAATCATGCGTCCAGTATGCAATTTCGGCTTCAAAAATTTATGTAGGCCCAATGTTTGAAATCAAGAGAGCCTGCTAATGCGACCGTTCCGTCCGCGTTCTTCGTCCACACCGTTTTTACCATGTGGAAACATAACTCCGTTGTACTGCATTCACCGCCCTGATTTGATTATACGCACTGTGTTGTTGTCATTGGCTCATTGCCTATATCGCTTCTTGCCTCATGTCATGTGCATCATGTGAGTCATACACTGGCAGTCAGCGTATATACCAGGTTCGCGCCAGCTCGAAAATACTGTCCAATCGGCCTGCCACCCCCGAGAAATAAAATCGCGATCAAGTACTCCATGTTGGCACGAATGTACTTAGATCTGACACAGGTAATTAAGCGTCAATTGACTTTTATCAGGAGGTCGAAAGTTGACCGCGAGCCGGCCGATCGAGGGGGACACATGAATCCTTCGATTCCAACGGCCCCTGCTGTACGATGATGCAGGCTGGCAGACGCCGTCGGCCGGCCACCACGTGACCACGCGCAGGTGCGCGCGCGGCACGTCAACGCGCGGTGATCGATCGATCAAGCCGGCCGGTTGAATCCAGGGAGGAGACGCCGAACTCGATCCCTCGTGCTCACTGCGCGTTCCGCGGCGCTCGATCGTCTGCACCAGCGTCGACCTCATCAACGCTCACTTTCACGTTTCATCTATAAAACGAAGCCGAACGGCACCATCCCGGTTGAGCCCCGCACCAGGTAAGGCCTCTTGGTAGATAAGCTAGCTAGAGCACCATCACCGACCACTGTACAAAATTTGCGAGCCCGGAAGCAATGTCTGGAGCAGAGATGCTGGTAGCAGTGGACAAGCAGATCGCGCGCCGCGCCGCGCTGCTCCTGCTCGTCTGCGCGGCCGCCCGAGCTGTTTCTGCCGTCAACGATGGTGAGATCCTTTGATCGATCGAACTACACCGTGTGTTCAGCCACCCCGTAATCTATCGCACGATTATTCCGTTTATGGGAACGACATGTAATGCCGAGAGTGCATGATACCATACTAGTAGTAGCTAGTAGTCCACCATCGATTCTTCTTTGCCATAAGCTGATAACAAGACGAAATTATGTCTATGCCCGTTCTCATCTTCACTTTGTTTCGTGCTCCATGATGAGCCTTCTTTCAACCATATATAGACGTCTGAGCTCACCTACTATGTACCATGGCCCTTCGATTAAAAAAAATGGAAATATTATATTTCAAATTATCATGAAACGAACCTGTCGATAAGGAAATAAAAACTAAGATAAAAAAATTGCGCGCATATTAGAGCATCTCTAAGAGAGCTCCATAAACCTCCTTTAAATCAAAATATTGAAAGTCAATAAAAAACCCATCTCCAACAAGACCCCAAAACAACCACATTTTTTTCATAGCCCCTAAACTCCTCTCATTTGTAGCTACAAACAGGGAAAGAATTGGGCTCCCATCTCTTCTTTTTCCTATAGAATTAATGCTTTTGTGGCCCAATCAAAAGTGTTTTAATCCACTTTTAAGAGAGAACTATTGGAGGAGAAGAGAAAAATTGCCCCTCATAATTTTTTGGTTACTCCCAAAAACAAGTTTATGGGAGAAATTTTATCGGGCACACTTATGGGAAATTAAGTACACTCAGAAATGCTCCCTCTGGTCCGAACGTCCAGTAAATCCGGCCGGAGAGAGTAAGAGGCAAGGGCAGCATCTTCTATAATGATGATTGGATATAGTTAGTCACGCAGGGAGAATGACATCTACTTAAGCATGAATCCTAGGTGTTGACTTGTTAAGATCCCTCAGATTGAAGTGGGGTTTCTGATGTCTCACGTGCGTAGGCATGTGTTGTTGAGAGAAGTAGAGCGTGTTTGACTATATTCCCTCGATCTAGCAGAAATGATTTCAAAAATTTCAATGGCCGCCTCCGGCGGATCATGACGTGATTGTTTTGAGGTCCTGAGGATAATCGAACCCTCACGTGCACTCATCGGGTACCTGTGTTTCTTAAAAAACTGTAACATTCACATGTTGGCACTCTGGAACGTCAAACCTTCCTGTCTTACCGGTACAACTGCACGTGCAATTTCTGATGATACAACATACTCACGTACGTACGTGGACGTGCTGCATGCAGGCCCGCTTCCGAACGGCAACTTCGAGGACTCGCCGGACCGGTCCCAGATGAGCGGCTCGACGGTGACGGGGGAGAACGCGATCCCAAGGTGGAAGAGCTCCGGGCGCGTCGAGTACGTCGAGCCCGGCCAGCGGCAGGGTGACTCCGTCC